>OX463855.1:25618886-25897887 GCA_949825065.1 Odontocerum albicorne
ATATATATATATATATATATATATATATATATAAATATAATATATATATATATATATATATATATATATATATATATATATATATATATATAATATTTTTTTTTTTTTTTTTTTAATATACGTGATTGGACTGGTATAAAGAGCGTCGGGGATCTTTATCGGGCTGCCGGAGACAACGATGTCTACTCTCAGGTGATATTCAACGTTGGGGGGACCTGACATGACACTGAGAAGAAGAAGATATATTATACCTCCACTCTGAAACAACTAGTAGCACCGTTACAAAATTTATCTTTACCCTCTCACTATACACTGGTTTTGTTTAATCCACAATAATAACAAAAACTTTCCTATTGAAACTAAAGAACTCGTCAACATATCAATGATGTCAAAATATAAAGATATAGTTAATAATTGCATCATCCTGAACGGGGTAATCACAAATCGTGTTACCGAACGCTTCTCAAATAGCAATTACATACCTCAACCTGCTCTTGTTTACCATCGTCCACTCTACCTTCATTGCAACCAGTCCTGTGATAACTGTGTTCCAATAAATATACTAAATAGGTAAAAATTAAAATAATATTTTATAAAAGAAAAAAATATATTGCAAAAATATGAAAAATACTCTTTTTTTTTAAAATACACAAAATAGTTAACAATGAAATGATAAAATTATTCAATATGAATGGGAAATAACAATTCTTCTCGCTTTATAAAAGTAAGATTTCAAATTTAATTCAATATGAATTGCAAAAAAAAATTAAGTTTACATATCACTTGAGTCTTAAAGTTATACAAAGCAATTTAATTACTTTAATTCAAGTAATAGTACATTTACAATATATTTGAAAAATAAATCCATTATCTTGAACGCTTAATTAAAGAAGTATTAATATTAGGTATATTAGAGGGAACACACTTCAAATCCCGCAGTAAAAATTATTCTCTTCAATATTTGTATAGCAATACATTTTACGCAAATTCTTAAAAATCACACAACTTAAAGACATTCATCGGATTCGAAGACTTTGATACCATACACTTTCAATGGGTATTTGATTTTTTCGTGTCAGAACTAAACGGTAATAGTTGGCATGTTCTGAACCTCCTGGCTCCACACAATAACGATATCCTCGGTAGAAGTGATGTCCTCAGTATAAATGATGTCCTCGGTAGAAGAAATGTCCTCGGCTGAAGTGATATCCTCGGTTGAGGTGATGCCCTCGGTTGAAGTGATATCCTCGGTCGAAGAGATATCTTCGGTCGAAGTTATGTCCCCAGTAGAAGAGATTTCCTCGGTAGAAGAGGTTTCCTCGGTAGAAGTAATGTCCTCTGTAGAAATGATGTCCAGATAGCGCATCAGTTCGACTAGCTCAGCTTCCATCTTCGCCTGTCGCAGCTCCTTTTGCTTCCTCAACAGCTGATCCTCTGCAATCGTCAACGTTAAATTCAAGACGGCTATCTTCATCATGTTGTTCTCATCACTGCTCGCTTCAATCAGCTTCCTCCAGACACTGTCTGCCCATTTCGTCAAAACTTCTGTCTTCCCTGGGTAACATTTGGATTCAATTTCAGCTACCATTTTGAATTGAAGTTCGTGATAATAAAATACTGAGAGAACGCAACGACAATCGTTGAATGAGTTAAGTAATGTCGGTAAGACTTCGATGGAATGACCAAAAAAACGTGCATACTGACCTTATATAGCTGCCGGCTTATGTGGGGAGGAGTCAACTTACCTTATACCATCCATATAACGTCCCGGTAGTACCGCCCCACGAAATTGGGTGGAGCCAACTTTTTATAGCATAAACTTTATAACATTTATCAACGAACATTCCTCTTTTCGAAACAAGGTTGAAAATTGTTGAAATCGTTTTTTTATGGAAAGAGAAAAAGGAAATGAATAAATTGAACTACACTGAAAACCTTTTTTGACAAAGTACAGTTTTATTGTAAAAGAAAATATATATATTTTGTTTTTTTTTCAATACATTTTACCTTTCTTAAAATTCTTACTGTGAGAGGATTATTATATTGCGCCCCATATAATGGCGTATTTAAATCCAACTAAGTATATCACTAGATTAATTAATTAGTGTAGTTTCTACACTGTTGAGGGTGACTTTTTTAATTGTAAAGTATCGTTAACTATTAAACCGTAGAGTCTAGAATAATTATATGGCCTACTTTGTGAGATTTTCAATTTCACTCTTGAGGCTCGGGTCTACCACCCGGTTACATATTTCATTTTAAATGGTACTCAAAAAAAATAAACAAAAACCGGGTTTAAGTAGATTTTCATTATCAATCTTACAGGCCATTGAAAGATGAGATGTAGAATTACCTCCATGTTTAGTGTATACAACTGGAGGGTAAAAAGAATACAATTTTGTGTTGAAAATTATTTGGTTGTACACTATAAAATTTGGTTGCACACTATACAATTTGGTTGTACACTATACAACTTGGCGAGCTTATTGTGATACCTATGTTATTTTTTTATTTAACCATCCAGACTAACCTAACTCATTTGAGACAGTAGTAGAAAACAGATGAGTGCGAGCGGGACCGCAAAACTAAACCCCCACCGTTTTTATGTATTTTGTGGGCCAAAATATAAAAGGTCCTTTTCAGTGGCACCTCGTCATTTGGTAGATAGCGTTTAGCCAAGTTGGTTATTTGTTATTTTGCTTCGAGTCGCCTCAAATAATGTGATAAGTGTTTATAATTTATATCGATTATAGTGCCGCTAATGTGACAGTGAACAATATAAACCGGAATTTTCATTTTTTGGAAATTTAGTGTTCTTTAAAGTACTGTAAACCACAAGTGAGAAGTTAAATTTTGAAATGGACTCTCAATATAAAAATAAGCCAAAATCTTCCATTGGGAAGGGCAACGTTTCAAAAGAAAAAATCCCAATAAAATCGCTTAAGCGATGGATTGAGAGTGTGAAGAAGAAGACGATGGAGGCTGGATATGCAGAGAATCTGGAGCGATTCGCCGTCCTCTCAGCCACCCTGAGGAATGCAGAGGAACGGCTGGTTCAGAAGGAGAGGAGGCGGGCGCTACGACAGGTCCAACAATGGGACGCGCTAGAGGAGTCAGTACGCTCCCTCGGCGCAGTCGCAGACACGGACAGTCCGGAGGTCTGCACAAAGAGTTTGCCTGATCTATTTAGCCAAGATATGCTGGACCTCGACGTCTTTTTTGAAAAGTTAAACGAGACTTATCAAAGCCCCGAAAATCTGATGTCTGTCATTAATTCGCTGACTTAATTCTGATTGAAGGGAAATTTGCATACGAATATGTGTCCTACACTGACACTAAGTATTATGGACAAGTTTTATCACTAGGTACTCGTTAAGTCCAATTATTTTAGTTTATTTTGTGAATATTTATACACTAGATTGTCAGTTTACTTGAATTGTACATACACATGTTCAACATATTGTTGATTCATACTTAATTTTATTGTGTTCATGCTGTTTTATGTTTTTGGTCTGGTGAATATAAATATTAATTTCATATTAGATGTGAAATCCTCTTTCATCCCATTGAATTATTGTAATTATGTAATTTTTTAAATAATTAGGCATATTTTAATCCGATTTTATTTGTATTTAATGAACATTGCTTGTTTTTCTTCCTAAGTAATAATAGGTATCTATTTTTTTGTTTATGATATATTTTTTTAGTAACCTTATCAGGATCAACATGACATCGAATATAAACTTTATTGAAGATTCATATTGAATTAAAAAATAACTTTTGTGAAATGTATTTTCTTGATTCACATTGAATCGTATATATTAACAAAATAAATCAAAATGTATAGAAAATTGTATTTTATTTACTAATGAACTTCTTTCCCCTAAAAAGCGCAATGTTTCAAAAAACTAAGGGCATACATACCTACATATTACTTCTACATCAATTGAAGAGAACTCAAATAATATGAGTGTGCTTTGTACTTAAGAATCCCCCTCGGAACGGTTCATTGAGGTGATAAAAGTTTTGTAATTACCAAATAATGACGAAATTAAACCGTAAATAAATATATTTTGATATTTTCTACCACAATGCCATTGAAATTTTATGGTTCATAGTAATTTCAAGAAGTGATAGCTGTCCAGTTATATTAGACATATAAAGATGTTCTCAAACGTACATTGAAATTACTGCCATTACTAATTATTCATAAACTTAGTACCGTACAATGGCATTATTCATAAACTTAGTACCGTTCAAAAATTGACATTCAGAAACTCAAATCAAAATGAAACGTTGTTAAAAATTCCATATTCAAATGTACAATACGTAGCTGCGACTTCTTGATTATTTTTAGTGTTGATTTTTTTGTTAAGGTTTTATACTAAAACTTATGGTGACTATATTAAATAATGATTTCACTTTATTGAATTAATTTATTTTATAACAGCATACATTGTATTTCAAGTTGGTTTATGATAATAGTTTTTTTTGTTTTGGAAACCGAATATATTTTTATCCAAATATTAAAAAACACACTTCGTGTGAAATTCTAAGGGAATCTCACCAGCGCTAACGGACCAATGAAAAATAACGCCATTAGATTCTACTTCCACCCTTTTGTTTCATTTCAGGACGGGTATCTCCTGTGAAAAAGCTATTTGTCACTTTATATGCATCTTCACGTAATCTTTTTTTATCTCACTTGCTATTTTCGACGCGTGTTCAATTTGTTTTTCGATTTAAGCTATCAAATGTTTCTCGAAACCTTTTCTAAATCAATTCGAATGCAATACGAAACTACTAAAGTGGAAAGTTGACAAAATATCTCCAGGGTGAAATCTTGAAACCCTTAAACTGGATTGTCCTTAAGGAGGATACATGTTAATAAGGGAATAAAGGATCAGGAATATTTTCATAACATGCCCGCATCTGTTAAATATTACAGAATGTTTTCAAATCACATTAGCTAATTCTAAATACAGCGAATGTTAATCCACTGAATAACTATTTCAACCATTGAAGCGTTTAGTATTTTAATAAATTAAGAAATCAATCATTTAAAAAAAGTTATGATTTTTATAAATTATAAAAATGATAACCTTTTTTAACCGGTATTTTGCCTTGGTTGTATACGGTGCCACCTAGTGGGATTATTACCATCTGGCAATCGCAAACAACCAGCCAAATATATGTTGAATCCTGAAGGAAAATCCAGACGGATACTCTATTTAAAAAATATATATCTAATTACCAACGGTACTCGAACCCGTTACCGATCAGAAGTTAGATGTCTTACCCACTAGACTCTCCTAACTACTAAACATTTTCACGTTGTAACCGCAATCAAGTGAGAATCCGGACTAAAACAGGATACCGGGTTTATAAGTTACTGAGTATTTTTTATATATATTTGAAAATCATAACATTAATTTTCTAGATTCTGGAAGAGATGTAACCAAAATCTTGTCTTAGGAATTGTGGAATGCTCAGTCCATCTTTGAACATTATCGTTGAATGTTTCCTCATCGCATTAACTAATTAAAAAAATTGGATAATTTTTATACACTGAACACAACTAAAAACGTGTACCGGTTTAGGGGGTGAGGATTATTAATTACGGTATAAAATTAGGTATTCTAGCTGTTGAAATATAAGTACTTTATTCGGTAAATCGAGTTCTGGAGGGGGGGGGGAGTATATAATTGCATTATTCACAAATAATAAATATTATTTCTAATATTATCAGAATTGCGTGCGTACCTAATGTTATATTCAGAATAGTTTGAATATTTGGAATTTATTTGTTTTATGAAGGGTCTTTCAAATTGAACGATTTTTAAAATTCTTAGATAAAGCACAGATTGCGTCGCGTACTTGCCTGGGTCTTGTGACCTTTGAGAAGTGTAATGAATGACATTTATGAAAATGGAGTCGTATACAATACAACAACGCGTTCAAATTGTTGAATTATTTTATGTATTGTAATCTCCGGAAACGGTGATGTTAATTAGCCACCAAGATTATGTGAACTGACACCGTTGAACTATTTTCTCTGGGGTTACGTGAAAAGCCAGGTCTATAAGAATGACCCCAATCAATTCTTGAGCTGAAATTATCCACGTTATTGGTGAGTAAGAAACGCAATTATGCCAAAATGTCATCGAAATTTTTGAAAAAAGAGGGGATATCTGTAGAGCTGCAAGAGGTGGGCATAATGCTGATATTGTTTTTGGGTTTAAATGTCATACATTAAACTTTAACGGCCAATAAAAAGCTTTTTGAAATCAAAGAAAATGATGTGCTTTAATAAAAAACCGCTCAATTTGAAAGACCCTTTAGTTACATTTGATGTACGAGTATGTTACTTCCAGATGGTTCCTGTTTTAGTAAATATTATTTTGCTCATTCTCTACTCAAATGAGAATAGGTCAAAATCTGACAATAGGCCATATCATTAATTTTATTCCAACTTTCAATATGTGTTTTCCCATACCTAATAATACATTTTAACAAAATTTGAAGCTATAATGCATCGGACATGTCGTATACCATACATATTCTTATAATTGAATATTACCAGAATTCCGAAATACGAGGCATGTCCAGAAAGTAAGTGTACTGAATTTTTGTAGGTTACAATTTTTTTTTATTTAAACAAAAAAATTACGTGCTTACCGTAGTACGAGGCATATCCAGAAACTAAGTGTACTGAATTTTTGTAGGTTACATTTTTTTTTAATTAAACAAAAAAATTACGTGGTTACCGTAGTACATATGTAAGCTATTTTTCGACATAGTCGCCATTCCTCTCAATGCAGGTGGTGAAGCGGGGTATCAACTTTTTGATGCCTTCCTCGAAGTAGTTTCCCGCCAACCCCTCCGTCCACTTCGCCACCTCTTCATTTACCTCCTCGTCCGTTGAAAACCTTTTTCTACCCATGTGCAGCTTCAGGGAGGTAAAGAGATAGTAATCTGAAGGTTCTAGGTCAGGGGAATGCGCGGGATGGTTCAGGACATCCCATTTAGACGAGGCGAGCAGTTCCGTCTGTCATTGTCGTGCAGCAGGCAGAGTCCCTTTGTCAGCATGCCTCTCCTTTTGTTCTGAATCGCCATCCGCAATTTTTTTAGGGTCTCACAGTATCTTGCAGAGTTGATGGTCTCCCCTTGAGGCATATATTCAATTAAAATTATGCCTTGACAGTCCCAAAACACGGATGCCATGATTTTCTTGGCTGAAATTGTGGTTTTGAACTTTTTGGCGGAGGGTGAAGAGGTGTGATGCCACTGTTGAGACTGCCTTATAGTTTCAGGCGTGTAGTGTGCAACCCAAGTTTCACCTCCAGTAACGATGGAGCGGAGAAATTCATCTCCATGGAGTTTTCAGCGCCTCAAAAACACTTGCCCGGCCTCCACTCGATTCAACTTGGCGGGAGATTCGATTGACATTTTTCACGAAACGTGTTGTCGCGTCGACACTTCTCAACGTACTGACCTCGAACCGGTCTCGTTGCGGAGGGGAAGGGTCAGGCTACACGGAAGTGTAGCCAACATGTCGAAAATAAAACCCATCCGGTCGTGAGACCCTCAGTACACTTACTTTCTGGATACGCATAGTACATATGTGAAATATTTTTCGACATAGTCGCCATTCCTCTCAATGTAGGTGGTGAAGCAGGGTATCAACTTTTTGATGCCTTCCTCGAAGTAATTTCCCGCCAACCCCTCCGTCCACTTCTCCACCTCCTCCTTTACCTCCTCGTCGGTTGAAAACCTTTTTCCACCCATGTGCAGCTTCAGGGAGGTGAATAGATAGTAATCTGAAGATGCTAGGTCAGGGGAATGCGCGGGATGGTTCAGGACATCCTATTTAAACGAGGCGAGCAGTTCCTTCGTGGCGTTGGCCGTGTGTGGTCTGTCATTGTCGTGCAGCAGGCAGACTCCCTTTGTCAGCATGCCTCTCCTCGTGTTCTGAATCGCCCCCCGCAATTTTTTAGGGTCTCACAGTATCTTACAGAGTTGATGGTCTCCCCTTGACGCTTATATTCAATTAAAATTATGCCTTGACAGTCCCAAAACACGGATGCCATGATTTTCTTGGCTAATAGATTAGATGAATAGTTGCACCTCCTGTACTTCCAGTTGTTTTTTGTTACCAAATTGCGTATCTATTAACTCTACACAATTAACATTACATCAAAATCTGAAAATAAACCGTTTCACTTTTTCCATTCTAACTTTCAATTCGATGCGAAAATTTTCCCATTCCTAACAACAAATTGTATCAATATAATTGAAGTTATAATGAATCGGTCGTGTAATGTTTGAAGATAACAGCATCAATGCTTATAGATCTAAGAAATAAGTACTTTATCGGTATGTGTTAGGAATAAACTTAGCGTTTATTTTACAGTGCACGAATATTACAATAATAATCAGGGACCGGATTCGCGGTGTAACAAAAAAGTAATTACCGAATTAAAAAATGCTTTAAATAAATCTGTATCAGTAGTCTATGCTATCTCTTTTGTAAACATTATTTATGTTTTCTTTTAGTTTATGGTATTGAGGATCTCTGTGATATGATACACTTACTAGAACGTATCACTTCCGACACGGAAGGCGACACTAGATTTGATTCCCGGTGAAACTCAATCATTACATTATTTTTAACATTGGGGCTTGAAGGATCTTTCTAGGTAGTTGGCAGAAATTTCCCCATGGCAATAAGCCTTACAATATGTAGGTATTCAAATTACATTCAATTTCCAAGAAGGTTATTTCAATCCAAAAAATTAACATTGATAAATAAATCGTTTACTGAAAAAATCGCTATCGACGTCCATATTTAATAAATAATGCAATTCAACAATAAAACTCACAAGTACACCATTGCATGGAATATTCTACTTGTATTGAATAAACTGTATTTAAAATAATTAAATATAAATATTGTCTATGGTACATAAATTCAGACATTAATTAGTAGGATACAGTACAAAGGGTGGGCGGAGTCAAAATACACACAGCTCCTCTGCCCCACCCTTAAATTTTTTTAGCACTACTTTTATGTACTCCGCGAGCGCAAATATAAAAGGACATATTCAGTGGCACCACGCCATTCTGTTGTCAGCATTCAGCCAAACAGGTTTAGTTTTATTTTACTCCGAGTCATTAGAAATCGAGTGTAAAGTATACAATTAAAATAAGCTTTAGTGCGTTTAAACAGTTTTTTTATCTTGAACGACTCTTTAATTTAAAATCGAATTTGTGTAATAATACGAGTATTTGTGAAGTTTTTCCTAAATATTACTCAATTTTTTCACATCTTGTGGACAACCCACTCTATCACACTGGAGTCCGAGGTTTACATCAGTCATTGTGAATTTGAATTACGAAGATATTAAACTAACTTTATTCGACATTTTTGAGTGCTGTCATTTGAGAAAATAATAAACTTAACAGTGAACTTTAAAAATAAAAATTTCAAATTGAGTGTGCCTGAAAGTGAACAATATAAACTAATAAACAAGTGCAAAAAAAGAAATTGCTTTATACCGACAGTATTTTTAATTTTTTAAAATGTCTCCGAAAAAAATCTCCGAAATTGAAAACAAGTCTAATCTCATTAGCAAAGTTAAGCTTTCGAAAATTAGAGCTGAAAAAGTAAAAACCGTCGAGGGGTTTAATATAATCATAAAGCGGACGGCGATCAAGGCCGCAAAAAGGCATAATTTGAGGCGAATCGCCATCCTGTTTGAAACCCTGAGATTTACAGATGATTTTATGGAGTACCTGCTGACGACCGAAGAAACACCGAAACCCCCGCAAATATCACATGTTTGCGACATTTGCGGTAGGGAGTGCGCGTCGAGAATCGGGTTGTTTTCCCACAGGCGAGCACACGATCGAAGAACGGTTCAAGGTTGACGCTGAAGGGGCGAGGGGAACCTCGAGTACGAGGAGAACCTCGAGTACCTACATAAGATACACTTCCTATTAATTATAAAAAATACATTTTTTACACCAATTAAAATAACTTTTTTAAATTTAATTTTTATCTATTTTTAATCAATTTAAATGTTTACAATTGTATTATTTTTTTATGTAGTTAGGCATATTTTTATATATTGAATTTGACATTTCTGTTTCTTTAGAAATTGTGTGTAGGTATCTTTATTGATATATTGGGTAACCTGATTGTATGTTAACTTTATTCATATTGAATTATTTCGTTATTTTATGAAATATCTATGTTTGGCTTACATTGAATCGTATGGATTTGTAAAATAAATCATAATTTACTGAAAATGGTTTTTTATTCACTAACTTTTTTCCCCTATAAATAATAATGTAATAACTAAAGACATATTATACATATAATTTACAGACCTTGAAGAAATTTGCAAGATTAATGTACACAGTAAATTAAGACGAAAAAAATTCTGAAATTAAAGATCAAAAGGTGAACAAATGAAAAGTAAAGAATAAGGTATTTCACACTTTTATTTCAAACACTATGCGGCATGTACAAAAAATGGAATGGCCGGAAAACTACGGCTAAATCAAAGGTAAAAATCCAGAGAATTTGTAATGACTAGCTCTTCCCGTCTGTGTATCACCATACATTCTAACCATTACCATATACGCCAGCTGGATAGATAGATTGTTTTATAAAACTAATATTATTTATGAGCTCGTGATTTTTTTTCTATTTCGCGTTTCGACGAACATGATTTAATAATGATATACTTATTTATAACAATTGATACTAGGCACCTAAAAGATTGCTTGATTTATTTTTTATGGATATATTTTAAATAAACCAAAAGAATCAAATGTTTCAATTTTCTTTTAAAAACCCTGCTTGCAATTTGCAAGATGAACCTTCAATACTTATCATTTGAATAGGATACATGTTTAAGAGTGCCGAATGAAATTGTACTCGGCATGCTTGTTTAGTGTTTAGCCACCAGCCTTTAACTTAGGTAAACTGTACTCGGCTTGCTTGTTTAGTGTTTAGCCACCAGCCTTTAACTTAGATAAACTGTACTCGGCTTGCTTGTTTAGCGTTTAGCCACCAGCCGTTAACTTAGATAAACTTGAAGCACTCACATAGGAAGATATGTATACAGGCACTCCTCACCTAACGACTTCAGCGCGGGGAATCCCCGTTTTTAGTCTCGTTCTCACAGTCTGCCAGTGTTCACTACACGAAGCGTTCGCAATTACCCAATTCGTATATAAATTTACATAAATTTAGTTAATGTGTATACGAGTATTAACTAAACATTTTTATGACGCGGAGTCGTGGATACTTAACAAAGCTAATGAAATCATTAGAAATGTGAGAGAAACGATGAGAAGATGATGAACTAAACATCGCTAGATAACCTAGGCCTTTATTAAAAAAAATTAAGTGTGTACAAGGTTAATTAATATAATATTTAAACTTTAAATCAATGTCAAAATATTTATAACGAAAACAAATCGCGCAGGTAGAGCTTATTTTAACGTTTTTTTCGGACTTATGGCTCTTGGAGTTAATGAAAGAATGATTTAGTGATGGTGAGAAATATGTTGGTATTTGTTGTTCTTAAACGAAGTGTTTCCCAATAATTAGGGATTGTTAACATTAATGATAACGATCTTCCTTACATAATCAAATACCAACAACATTTCAGAATAAACTAAAGAAACATTATTTATGTCAAAATATCCCATCATTAAAGCTATTTTACTTGAGATTTATCTTTGACTTAAGTTTTTCTCAAATACTGTTTTCACACTTCACGTTAAAGACACGATCAGGAATACCAATAATTATTATGAAACAAAAGCTGGTTAATTGGAAAAATATATTGAAAGCAATTAAAATATATTTAAGCAATATATACGAGTATTTGTTTCAAAGCGTTAAATAAATATATAATATAACTGAATTAAAAACTTGCATGCAAACATATATTTTTTAAAGTTGGGTATTGAAAGAATCCTGGTTGAAGAGCGTGGAAGAAGTAGCTATTACAAAATATCCCTTGGGATTATAGGCGTTTTACCAACAAGTGGCCATGTGGAATCTATTCAATTGTATTGAAGAATGCATTATTTCTTTGAAACGTAGAAAGTTTTTAAAATGCTGATTAGATTGTAGTTACTTTCTAAATAAATAAATACAACATCTATTCTCTGAACACAATCGGGAGATTAGCAAATATTGTTTATTGAAATTCTTATAGTTAACTTACGTTTTTATAGTCTTCTCAAAATAAGATTTAATATTTATGGTATTACAACAATGCTTGAAACTTAATACTTTTTTTTGGTAAAATTGACTGTTTACAATGTTTGTTTTGAAATTACCATACTTCGATTCCTTTTATATTCAAAAAGTAAGATGCCCTTTGAAATATTAGAAATTGACGAAAGACTACAAAAAATTATAAATAAACTAACCAACAATCAACATGTTTTGACATATTCGAATATTATGTTGCATAAAAATCCACAATTATTTTTTTTGGTTAATTAACAATATCAAAAAAATCATGGGTAATTTTAGCAATAGTAAGCTCATTTGACGATACAATGAAGCCGTACAAAGAACGAGGATAGTTTGATTTGTGCGGTGTCTCGCTTAAAATCAAAATTGACAGATAAAAAAATAAAATAGCAAATAATAAATGAGTCCGAAAAGTATAAAAGTTAATAATTTTATACAAAAAAGGATTTCACATATTTTATAGAAATTTTGCCGCCGAAAAATAAAATTAAAAATATTTTATTGTTATTCATTGAAGGGCGATGTTATCGTGGCCTTTAAATTTTCCGTTTTTATAGACGCGGTGGTATAAATAGGTCAATAAAAAACGTGTAATTAAAATATGAACTATTTTCCTGTTTCAGAAAGTGTTTAGAAAAAATCCATAAGACGATAGTCCTAGACGATAAAATCTATAAGATGATAAAATGCTTCGGCAGCAATTATACAGTTTTATTGGTGATATTGATGATAAACAAGTTATAATTTAAACATAAAAAAAGAATTGTCTTTTTAGCGATGCTTTGTAATACATTTTAATCCAAGAGTTTTCACGAAATTTGTGATTCAGGGACTTAGCAATAGTAACAGTTGAAACAATAAATAAAGGTGATTAAAAATATCTTAAAATATAATCAGTAACAAAATCGAAACCTGGACGTTTGGATATTAAACAAATATTTTAGCTATTAGACCACGACACAAGCGACTTTTTCGAGTTACTGAATTGATTTAACGACCAATAAATAGTTTTTTGAAATCAAAACAAAATATGTGTTTTATTCAAAAACCGCTCAATTTGAAACACCATTTAGTTACATTTGATGTATGTTACTTCTAGATGGTTTCTGTTTTAGTAAATATTATTTTGCTTTTACTCTACTCAAATAAAAATAGTCCAAAATCGTTAATTTTGTTCCAACTTTCAATACATATTTTCCCATGCCTAATAATACATTTTAACAAAATTTTATGTTATAATGCATCGGGCATGTCTTATACCATACAAATTTTTATAATTGAATATTACCAGAATTCCGAAATATTACGTTCGAAAACGGTTTAAACATCTGTTATTAATTAGTTAAATAGTTGCACCTTTTGTACTTCTAGTTGTTTTTTTGTTACCAAATTGTGTTTCTATTTACTCTACTCAATTAACATTACATCAAAATCTGAAAATAAACGTTTCACTTTTCCATTCTAACTTTCAATTCGATGCGAAAATTTTCTGAAGGTCCTTCTATTTGCAGACGATATCGTATTAATAAGTGAAAAACATGAAGACCTGCAAAATAGTCTGGAAAGGTGGAGAAGAATCTTGGAGGACAATGGATTGAGACTGAGCAGAAAGAAAACAGTGTATCTTTACCTACCATTCGAGAACACAAATGCTGTCACTCCCGTAATGCAAATGGATGGAGAAACATTACCAAATTGTGACTCCTTTAAGTATTTGGATCACTCATCCATAGCGATGGAGGATGTGCAGCAGATGTAACACATATAATTAGTGTGGGATGAATGAAGTTTAGATCAATGACGGGAGTTCTATGTGATCCGAAAATGCCAGTAAAGTTAAAAGGAAAAGTATACCAAAAGATTGTTAGACCCGCACTCCTCTATGGATCCGAATGCTGGACGATGTATAACTCTTACTCTAGGCAACTAGAAACTGCTGAAATGTGCATGCTAAGATGGTCAGCTGGTGTGACCCTAAGAGACAAAACAAAAAGCTCACGCATTCGTGGAAGCCCAGGTGTTAGAATCATCGACAGTAAGATGGAGGAGAGACGATTGAGATGGTATGGGCACGTTGGACGCAGAGCACCCGATCACATTGTGAACCAGGCAATCTTCCTCGAATAACAACAAGAGGAAGACCAAAGAATTCATGGGTGGTGCAAAAAGATAACCTGATGCAGATGCACGGCCTTGGGGACGTAGTCCGGGACAGAAGAGCGCACAACCTGAGGACGAGGAGAGCTGACCCCAACAGTCTTCGCAGACAGTGAGTTGGGATGGAGCCAGGGAGAAGATGTAAAGTTTTTCCTAAATATTACTCAATTTTTTTACATCTAGTGGACAACCCACTCTATTACATTGGAGTCCGAGGTTTACATCAGTCATTGTGATTTTGAATTAAGAAGATAATAAACCAACTTTATTCAACATTTTTGAGTGCCGTCATTTAAGAAAATAATAAACTTAACAGTGAACATTAAAAATAAAAATTTCAAGTGTAACGAATTGAGTGTGCCTGAAAGTGAACAATATAAATTAATAAACAAGTGCAAAAAAAGAAATTGCTTAAAACCGACAGATTTTTTTTTTAAATGTCGAACTCCGAAAATGAAAACAAGTCTAATCTCATTAGCAAAGTTAAGCTCTCGAAAACTAGAGCTGAAAAAGTAAAAGTCGTATGTAAAAATAAATCATTGGAAATGTATGTTATGTCATCATAATATTTTAAGATTATAATACTTAAGATACAATTCCTATTAATTATAAATAATATCAAAATTATATTTTTTATGTCAATTTTTTATCTGATATGGAATCCGTTGAATCAATTAAAATGTTTGCAACTGTATTATTTGTTCATATAGTTAGGCATATTTTATATACCTGTAGATCTGACTTTTCTATTTCTTCTTAAGAAATAGTGTGTAAATGTTTTATTAATAATAGGTATTAGGTAACCTGATTGTGTTATTTACTTTATTCATATTGAATTATTTCATTATTTTTATGAAATATCTATGTTTGACTTACATTGAATCGTATGGATTTGCAAAATAAATAATAATTTACTGAAAATGGTATTTTATTCACTAACTTTTTTCCCCTATAAAGAATAATGTAATAACTATAGTTCAGAAAATGTAGGATGAGTCCGATGATAGCTCACAAATTTGCCCCAATACAACCTTGTAATGTAATAACGATGTTCAGTAATTTTAATTATTTTATCAACTTTAATATAAGCCTCAATTCTAATAAATTGCAAGTTATTGAGGTAAATACATTACATAAGGTTGTATTGGGGCAAATTTGTCAGCTGTCACAGGACTCATCCTAGATTTTCCGAACTATAAGAACATTATACATAGCATTTACAGAACTTGAAGAAATTTCGAAGATTAAAGTATGCTGGGAGCCTACGAGTGGAACAGTAAATTAAGACGACAAAAATTATGAAATTAAAACTGGATAAAAAGGTGAACAAATGAAAAGTAAACAACTAGGTATTTCACTCTTTTTTTTTAAACTATGCGGCATGTACAAAAAAATGGAATGACCGGAAAACTACGGCTAAATCAAAGATAAAAATCCAGAGAATTTGTAATGCCTAGCTCTTCCCGCCTGTGTATCACCATACATTCTAACCATTAACATATACGCCAGCTGGATAGATTGTTTTATAAAAGTTATATTATTTATTAGCACGTGATTTTTTTCTATTTCGCGTTCCGACGAACATGATTTACTTATTTATAACAATTGATACTAGACACCTACAATATTGCTTGATTTATTTTTTATGGATATATTTTAAATTAGCCCAAAATAATCTAATATTTCAATTTTCTCAACAAAGCTAATAAAATCATTAGAAATGTGATGCTCTAGGACAATGTTAAAGATTTCTTGGGTTGAAAAAGTGTGCAGTGAAGAGGTCTTCAGACGCATAAAAAGACAAACAAGTACTTAATCGCATTAAGAGTAAAATATTGGAATGCTTTAGGCATTTCATGAAAGGAAACAAATGTGTTATCATCCAAGTCATATTGTAGGGGAAAATAATCTGATGATTGCCAACCTTCAATGTGGAGAGGAACGATGAGAAGAAGATGAACTAAACATCGCTAGATAACCTAGGCCTTTACTTATTTAAACTTTAAATCAATGTCAAAATATTTATAACGAAAACGGTGAGCTTATTTTAACGTTTTTTCGGACATATGGCTCTTGGAGTTAATGAAAGAATGAATTAGTGATGGTGAGAAATATGTTGGTATTTGTTTGTTCTTAAACGAAGTGATTCCCAATAATTAGGGATTGTTAACATTAATGATAACTATCTTCCTGACTTAATCAAATACCATCAACATTTCAGAATAAACTAAAGAAACATTATTTATGTCAAAATATCCCATCATTAAAGCTATTTTACTTGAGATTTATCTTTGACTTAAATTTTTGTCAAATACTGTTTTCACACTTCACGTTAAAGGCACGATCAGGAATACCAATAATTATTATGAAACAAAAGCTGGTTAATTGGAAAAATATATTTAAAGCAATTAAAATATATTTAAAGCAATATATACGAGTATTTGTTTCAAAGCGTTAAATAAATATATAATATAATATAACTGAATTAAACACTTGCATGCAAATATATATTTTTTAAAGTTAGATATTGAAAGAATCCTGCTTGAAGAGCGTGGAAGAAGTAGCTATTACAAAATATCCCTTGGGATTATAGGCGTTTTACCAACAAGTGGTCATGTGGAATCTATTCAATTGTATTGAAGAATGCATTATTCCTTTGAAATGTAGAAAGTTTTTAAAATGCTGATTAGATTGTAGTTACTTTCTAAATAAATAAATACAACATCTATTCTCTGAACACAATCGGGAGATTAGCAAATATTGTTTATTGAAATTCTGGAAATCCTAATAAATTAATCTTGGGTTTTTGTAACAGGTCGACAAATGCATTCAATGCCAGGGTTTCTGAAAGGACAATTAAGTATTATGGATTTTTTAATGTGAATACGAGGAATATTTAGGGATTAACTGCCAGGCAAGGATATACCATACACAAGATATGTCCATTTGTAGGCAGATATTAGGGTAAATGAAAATATGTATAGTCCTATACGTAGTTAAAAAATTTTAACCGTCGACATTTTTAAACCGTTTTGAAGTCTAAATTTAACCCTCAAATACACATACATACATACTATCATGCCGTATCCGGTTTGGGTATAGGCAGAGAGAACAAATCTCCACACCTTCCTAATCACATAAACATCCTTTGCCTCATTCACACTCAAACGTCTTGTTATACTTGCTCTACATTTTTAATGCTTCTTACCTTCACCTCAGTCAAGAAAAATTTATTCCTAAATCTTTTACTTAACACTTTTCATATATTTTCCATATTTTTATACACTTTCATTGTATACAAAAAAACCTGGCGAGATTGTTATAATGTGGCAATCTCTTCCAGCTCTTAATTCTTATTCTGCCACATAAATCAAAATGCAAATAGTTTAAAATCTAGTCGATTATAACAATCTAAAAAATACAATTATTATGTTTACCCATAAAGTCCTAATTATTCCTAGAACAAAAATCATACGTCTTATAGTCTTCGCAAAATAAGATTTAATATTTATGGTATTACAACAATGCTTGAAACTTAATACTTTTTTTTGGTAAAATTGACTGTTTACAATATTTGTTTTGAAATTACCATACTTCGATTCCTTTTATATTCAAAAAGTAAGATGCCCTTTGAAATATTAGAAATTGACGAAAGACTACAAAAAATTATAAATAAACTAACCAACAATCAACATGTTTTGACTATTTGAATATTATGTTGCATAAAAATCCACAATTATTTTTTTTGGTTAATTTACAATATCAAAAAAATCATGGGTAATTTTAGCAATAGTAAGCTCATTTGACGATACAATGAAGCCGTACACAGAACGAGGATAGTTTTATTTGTGCGGTGTCTCGCTTAAAATCAAAATTGACAGATAAAAAAATAAAATAGCAAATAATAAATGAGTCCGAAAAGTATAAAAGTTAATAATTTTATACAAAAAAAGATTTCACATATTTTATAGAAATTTTGCCGCCGAAAAATAAAATTATAAATTGTTTATTGTTATTCACTGAAGGGCGATGTTATCGTAGCCTTTAAATTTTCCGTTTTTATAGACGCGGTGGTATAAATAAGTCAATAAAAAACGCGAAATTAAAATATGAGGAGAAAATATGAACTATTTTCCTGTTTCCGAAAGTGTTTAGAAATAAATATTTTAGACGATAGTCCTAGATGATAAAATCTATAAGATGATAAAATGCTTCGGCAGCAATTATTCAGTTTTATTGGTGATATTGATGATAAACAAGTTATAATTAAACCAAAAAAAATAATTGTGTTTTTAGGGCTGCTGTGTAATGTATTTTAATCCAAAAGTTCTCACGAAATTTGTGATTCAGGGAAACAATAAATAAAGGTGGTTAAAAAGATCTTAAAATATAATCAGTCACAAAATCGAAACCTGGACGTTTGGATATTAAACAAATATTTTAGCTATTAGACCACGACACAAGCGACTTTTTTCGAGTTACCGAATTGATTGACATTTATAGTTAATATTTTGGTTCATTGACAAATTATTTTATAAATGTCATATTTCCTCAGTCATTAATGTCACTCTAAAGTTGCTTCCGAATCACTGTAGCATCTCATAAAAAAGTATAATATTAAATTTAAAAGCATGCTGGAGGTTTTTAAGTTTTCAGCATTTTGAGACGCCAGAGAAAGGGTTTTATTTCATTCAAATGGTACCTACTCCTCGATGTATGACCAAGACGTAGGATGATCTCCGTAGCACAACTTGTCTTCCTCCCGAGGGTTTCAAGTTCGATTGCCTATGATACCCCAAAAAGGTACAATCCAGTCTTGTATAGTTCGTCGGAAAAAAATTAAGACCTTGCTGCGTGTGTAAGTATTTCCAACTCGAACGTTGGTGAACTGCAAGTTACGTATCTGCTTCAGTGGATACATATCCGAAGGCTCAATGAATGAGTTCGAAAACAAAGTTATCCAGTGTGGATATGCTGATAATATAATTATAATCTAATGTAACCTTAAATATAACTTTAAAAACGCTCTCCCTTATAGTCGCGATAATATGGTACACGGTTGGCAAGGTAATACATATACAAATATAAAGATAAACTTGAGATATATACCATTACAGGAAGATACGGCGAGATTAAGATTATGTTAATAGTGTTTATTTCACAACGAAGAAAAACATAACTTTAAAGCACTGTTTCGTAACACATATGATGCATATAGCTCTTCTAAGATATGTCGATTCACTTAATGAGCACTACTACTTTTAGTAAACCGTTTCCAGGAGGTGACACGTTTTATTTCTACAAAATTACGCTCAAATCTAAATTTTGTCCATGAATATTCTAAAGCCGCGTTTTTAGAAATCTTCTATGTGAAACAGTATAAGAAACCCGTCCTGAGTGTGAGCAGAACCACAATATCAAACCACCGCTTCTAAAACTTGCAATAACTATTTTCCTGTACTTCGTGAAGAAAAATATAAAAGGCATATCCATAAGCATTTCCCCATTATGTTGACAACATTCATTCAAACCGGTTCATCGTTGTCTTCCTTGTAGTCATTTCAAATCGAGTATTTGCAATTAACATCGAGTTTAGTGTCACCAAACTGCGATCTTTAATTAAAATTATCTTACGTGTAAAAGTTTATCACATTAAACTAATCTGCGAATAGAAACCAACCAACCAAAAAAATCTATGACTTTGTTTTACGCGAGCTTCGTCGAATAAACGTAAATAAAGTGAAAAAAATTCTACGTTGAAGAAACGTAAATAAAGTGAAAAATAATTCTACGATCCTACTGATGTTCGCAATCAACTTTGTTCAGCATCATTTTGAATAACGATCATCAATCTACCTTTGGTCTTTGGAATAGTAGATAATAATTGTTATAGATACCTCAATAGTGGTTTTGTCTCCGACTGTGATCCAGTGAAAAACGTATTCCGTCAGCTACGTTTATTTGAAAGTGAGCTAAACTTCATCAAATTATAGTGTTGTGTTTAAAACCTCAAGTGATAAATTCAATTAAAAATGGTTAAAACCATAAAAGTAAATGACACAATCAAATCTGGCCCTAGGCTCAAGTCACTGATTACCAAGGCTATGGCTCCGAAGCGTAGAAATATGTATATAAAATCGCTGAAGCGGTGGATTAAGAGTTTCACTAGGAAAAAGTTGAAGGCAATTAATGTGGAGAATCTGAGGCAAATCGCCGTTCTGTCCGTCACCCTGAGGAATGTAAAGAAGCAGCTCATGCAGGAGCGAAGGGCTCGGATGCTACGACAGATCCAGCGCTGGGACGCGCTAGAAGAGTCAGTACGCTCAATACCAACGGTGGTAGATTTACAAAGACGTGGGATTTCCCCTTATGAAGAGTTGCCTGACCTGTGGCGTCAGGATATGGAGGACATCGACGCATATTTTGAAAGTTTACGCCAAAAGTATCATAGCCAACAAATCTAGTAATTTTCTTGACTTTCGTTGCCTTAAAATTGATAAAAGTGAAATATATATCCCAAGTTCATACTAACATAAGGATAAATCAATGTTTGTAATTATAAACATATCACTTTCACCATATATTAATTCGTTTCAATATTTTTCTTGTAAGTTGCTTTTTAAAATTTACTTGTGTAATTATTTATGTTTAGTTTTTTAGATCCTATTTACACGTATATTTTTATTCATTTAAAATATTTATAGATTGGAGATTAAAATACTTTAGCATAAAAAGTATTGTTCATTCACATTGAATCATGCGGAGTTGCAAAATTAACTTTTTTTTTTAAATGTCTTTTGTTTAATATAGAACCTCTATTTTTACCTGGAAACCAAAATGCACTTGTAAAAATAAGTTCATTAATAGTTGCGTCGTGTAATATGAGTCAATTCAAGATCACCATAAGCATTCGTGTTGATTTATACAAATATCCTAGGTTAAAGAAAAAAACAATCCAAGTGTCGTCGGTAATCGAACCAAAGGCCTCAAAGTGCAAGCAAGCAAACAGTTATGAATAACGCTGAGCTTAAGATAAAGAAAGGACAAAGTGCGCATCCCTACCTTATGTGACTCGATATTTTAAAGTGAATCTGAAAAATAGCGCGAGTCACAGTAAAATTAAATATAAGTGTCGATACCTCGCATGGGACAATCATTAGCCCGATAGGATAATCTGAATTTTATGATATGTCTTTGCATAATTTTCTCATTTTACTTGTCTTTTAGATTACTTGCGGTCAAGGTCTTAAGCCTAAGAATAAGGTTACAACTATACTGCTTCTCCAATTAAAAACCCTTCTCCTTTACTTGACACAAAACCATCTTTCAGTTTCGTAGACATATTTTTATCTTTTTGGATTGGCTTCAGCAGAGAAACTTCCTCGAGTACTCCCCGTGTCCTGAAATGAGATCTCAAAAAAACAATTGTTGATATTACTCGATTTGTTCCTCATGCGATTCCGATAGAATTTAAGATAAAAGTTATTATGAAATTTAAATATATTCTATGTAAGATGAAATAAAATAAATAAATGTAAGACACTTATTTTTTTATTTTTGTGTTCCCCACTGGTTAATTTTTAGTTTACTGCCGGTTTCGAAGACCTGCGTCTTCATCGTCAGGCGAAGATAAACTAGTTTTTTCGAAGAGTCAAGAAATTAAATATATTCATTCAATTTACAAGGCGCCATTTTATCACTTCTTTTACATCAACCATGCATCCAACTCAACAGAGATAAGTATAAAGTGAGTTAGAAGGATTGTAACGCTTAAGATTTTAATGACTTAAGGACCAGAGTAATAGAAGTGTGATATATGTATTGATTTTGTTCTGAAAATGAGGCAAATTAAATATATCAAAGTACGAAATGGATAACATAAAATTAACAATATAAGCTCCTTTTATATTTAAAACTATACGTATTTTTGTGATATATTTATATATTGGAGTAGCTAATTATTTTTATTAAATTCGTTCATTATTTTAAGGAAAACTTACGTAATAAACTACGAGGCATATCCAGAAAGTAAGTGTACTGAATTTTTGTAGGTTACAATTTTTTTATTTAAACAAAAAAATTACGTGGTTACCGTAGTAGTACATATGTAAGCTATTTTTCGACATAGTCGCCATTCCTCTCAATGCAGGTGGTGAAGCGGGGTATCAACTTTTTGATGCCTTCCTCGAAGTAGTTTCCCGCCAACCCCTCCATCCACCTCTCCACCTCCTCCTTTACCTCCTCGTCGGTTGAAAACCTTTTTCCACCCATGTGCAGCTTCAGAGAGGTAAAGAGATAGTAATCTGAAGGTGCTAGGTCAGGGGAATGCGCGGGATGGTTCAGGACATCCCATTTAAACGAGGCGAGCAGTTACTTCGTGGCGTTGGCCGTGTGTGGTCTGGCATTGTCGTGCAGCAGGCAGACTCCCTTTGTCAGCATGCCTCTCCTCTTGTTCTGAATCACCCTCCGCATTTTTTTTAGGGTCTCACAGTATCTTGCAGAGTTGATGGTCTCCCCTTGAGGCATATATTCAATTAAAATAATGCCTTGAAAGTCCCAAAACAGGGATGCCATGATTTTCTTGGCTGAAATTGTGGTTTTGAACTTTTTGGCGGAGGGTGAAGAGGTGTGACGTGACCGTTTTTAAACTCGCGACACCACTTGTACACACTCGTACGATTCATAGCTTTATCACCATATGCAGTTTTCACCTCATTATAAACCTCAATCGGAGGTTTTCCCTTCCAAACGAGATAACGGATGACGCCGCGTATTTCGCACTTGACGGGAGTTTGGATTTTTTCTTTTGGAGATTTGTCAAGAATAAAATTTATGCTAAAAAACCTGAAACAATAGATGAATTACGAGTAGCCATTGGAAGAGAATGTGCCCAAATACCAAATGAAATTATTCTCGATGTTTGTGATTCTGTTACCAACAATGAATGAATGCCTAGACCAGAATGGTCATCAGTTAGAAAACAGACACTAAGTATAAAAATATATTTTTATGTAGATTATTGTGAACGTTGAAAGGGGACTGTATGCTAATAAATACAGACTTTATAATCATTAAAATTGTGGATACATTTTTTTGCGACACTCTATTTTGTTTTTAGGTAAATTACAAGTAATATGCAAATCTGCGGCTAGTTTTACAAATCGATAAAATTATTCAAAGAACACAAAATGTAATTTGCCATTTTAATCTTACTGTTGTATCGCATTAAATGTTAAAAACCAATCTGTAAATATTTTTTCTCTAATGATTTACCTATACATATTGATTTTATAAATGCTTTCAAACCTTCTTAACTAAATAGGAATATAAAGGTAAACTCCTGGAATAACTGTTTTAGGGATTAACAAGTAAAATAAAGTAGTTTACTTGTACCTATGGTTATCAATCTTTTCTGAAAAGAAATTACTGTTCTAATAATGCTACAAGATACTTTTTACGAGCAGGGATAGTCAACCATTTTGGTATTTTTATACATTGAGACATAAATTAATTAAAAAATATGTATATATAATGGAAGTATGGTATACTCGTATATCCGTTGTTTATTATTTATTTCTGGTAAACGTAATTTTTTCTTAACTAATTTGTATCCAAATACTAGATTTTTTACTCGATATATTGTATTTTTATTTAGATGAATTAATTTTAGGTAGACTTGGTGGTATTTAAGTATATGATTTATAGAAGGATTTCATCATTCGAATTGCTCAAAATATAAAATGTCATTCTTTACTTATCATAAACTGGCTAAAGATCACATGTATGCAAACATTCTTTACTTATCATAAACTGGCTAAAGATCACATGGATGCAAACATTCTTTACTTATCATAAACTGGCTAAACATCACATGTATGCAAACATTATTTACTTGTCATAAACTGGCTAAAGATCACATGTATGCAAACAAAATTTAATTAACAATTTGCCTTTTTTGAGAAATTTGACGCAACGGGGAAGCGACAAGCGCTGGGTTATAGTAAATGTTTTTCAATAACTAATATTTTATTCAAGTACATTTCCTGCAATTTTTAAAACTGAATTTTAGCATAAAATACTAAATATTACTACTAAATGTATTGAATGAGATATTTCCATTCGATATTTTACATTAGCCAAAACATGTGTATCGTGAGATGATTTTTATTAAGTATTATACCACATATAGTCCAAAACATGTGTTTGGTGAGATGATTTTTATAAAGGTATACACATGTACCATAATCCAAAAATGTATCGAAATCCTTTTAAGGAAAAATTAAACTAATTATAACGAAAGTGATTCACGAAGCATAATTCATGAAATATTATTTAAAAAACATATCAATGAAACCGATTCAAAACATATCGTTTAAATAAAACAACAAAGTAAGGTGGCCTCCGTGGCCTGTCTTCAAACTGAAAGTTGCGGGTTCGATTCCCGCAGGTAACCATTTATAAAGGAATTTCAATTTGGTTTTCACTTGAGGTTTGTTTAACTCTTTTATGGTTAGTTAGAAGTGACTCCCTATGATAAAAACCCATCACATTAAACAGCATACAACGAAAGTGTATTTTAATAAAAAAAAGGGTATTACATTTTTTCAAATTCTTTTTGAAAAACCCCCAAAACAGGAATACATTTTTTCCTACAATTTGTAAAAGGAATTTCAGTCTAATTTGTAGATAATGTTATCCCGTTAAAAGAGGTAATAGATACTTTTATTCCGTTAAAAGAGGTAAGAGATAATTTTATTCCGTTAAAAGAGGTAAGAGATAATTTTAGCCCATTAAAAGAGGTAAGAGATAATTTTATCCCGTTAAAAGAGATAATTTTATCCCGTTAAAAGAGGTAAGAGATAATTTTATCCCGTTAAAAGAGGTAAGAGATAATTTTAGCCCGTTAAAAGAGGTAAGAGATAATTTTAGCCCGTTAAAAGTGGTAAGAGATAATTTTAGCCAATTAAACCAATTTGTATATATGGTATTTTTAATCAGCACTGCCTTTTAAAAGTTCGAAAATAATAGAAAATAGTTGCGAAATCGAGCGAAATGCAAACTTGAACATCCGACTTCTAAAACATTTCTCACACTGTTTGCATACTCCTATACTCTGCCAGCGAAAATATAAAAAACCGTATTCATTAGTACCTCGTCATTCGCTTACAATCATTTCACCAAAGCCAGTCAGTTTCGAATCAAGTGAAAAGTGTTGCTTGTAACATCGATATCAGTGATTTTTTACATTTATTTTTCTTACAATTTGAAATCCTTCGTGTGTAAAAAAAATATATTACGTCCAAAAAATCCGTTATATTTTGAAAGTTTATGTCAAGAGTGTTGATGTCCGGTGAACAATCTTTTTTGTAATTATACTCATTCTGAGGGTTGCAAATCACTTCAGACAGTGAGATTTCAGTTTACGGCAATTCTCCATCATCTTCATTGGGCACTTCGGTGTGTTATCGTTACATTCCTAACAGTTATCTCGCTTGTGGATATACCAAATCTTAACTATATAAAGTGAAAACTTAGTGTTTAAATTTCTTGAAAGGGAAAATAAAAGTGGAAAATACTAGTACTGTGAATTGATCGTTCTTGAAAGTAAACTATATAAATATACAATTCAGCGTTTTGTTAAAGAAAAGCTGATTAAGCTCAGTTCTAAAAATGGCGTGCACGAAATATGAAAACAAGGTTGTCAAATCTAAAGTCAAGATCAAGCCTGGTATCACTAAAGCCAAGGTACCAAAACGAAAAACAATAAAACGAAAATCTACAAAAGTAAAATCGCTTAAGCGATGGATCAATAACGTCAAGAGGAAGATGATTAAGGCCATAAATGCGGAGGATTTGGGGCGAGTCGCCGTTCTGTCAGTTACCCTGAGGAATGCAAAAGACCAGTTGCTGCAGGAGAAGAGGGCGCGGTCACTGCGAAAGGTGTATAATTGGGACACCCTCGAAGAATCGGTGCGCTTCCTCGCGGCAGTTGCATGGAAAAAAAATCCTAGAATCTCCTCGTACGAGGAGTCACCTAACTTGTGGCTTAAGGAGATAGATAACCTCGAATTATTATTTAGAAATTTAAACAATACCAAAACCGAGAGATCGGATTAATTTGTCTTTTAACATTAAGTCTTAATTAGTAACTGATTTAAGGCAGAAGTTGTTTACTAAAAATCTCGAACAAAATTAATCACATCTGATTTTATTCACTTCACTTTAATCACTACCACTTAAATGGCTTTTTTCAATCACAGGTTAATTCAAATTCAGTTTAACTTTATCTTTTATAATTGAATTATAATATAAAAAATAAATTATGCACCCTCGCAAGATAAATATACCACTAAGGTATTTATATTTCCAATTTCGATTTTCTTAAAAAATTCCTTGTTTTCCCACAGAAAATGTCTAAAAATTGTAGACACAACACATCCTGTCTAAGATCGCGATCCCACTGTAAAAAATATTGTTTGAGTTGACATTTCTTGCACGGGTCTATCATGTAATTACATTATCTAATCAGATATATTTAAATTTTTTTGTTTATTTTACTGAACAAATATTAATTGAATCAATTATTTAATTTCTATGAAATATAATTTCTATACTTGCGCCGATAAGGTATCTCTTTTTTGTTTGTGTTTATTAAAAGCTCATATTGAAGTTATTTGTATTTTTCGATAAAATGTTTATTCTAGATTTACATTGAATCATTTGGTTTTGCTAAATAAATCAATTTATTTAAAATAGTAGTTTATTAATTATGAACATGTTTCTCCTAAAAGTAACATTATATCGATATTCTCAGCCAGGGGTACGTAACTAACTTCTTACAAATTTGAAGAGTAAAAATAAACTAAAATTTACTAGGAAAAACTATGTATATATAAATATATATTTTTTTAAAATTCCTTCAACTTTGTTTAAAACCACTGTTTGGTTGAATTGAATCAATAGTTAGATTATCGGATAGTTACAGTCTTACCAATTAGTTGGTAAGACATCTGTCTACCAACAGAGGTTGACGGTTAAATTTCAGTTGGTTCCCTCTTATGTGCAAGTGCTTTTACAACACGTACGATGGTGAACTATAAATTACTTGCCTACTCTAGAAAACTTAACCCGAAAGCTCAATTACTGGAACCGAAGAATATATTGTCTCCCTGTCACGCTCTTCAACTTATCTACATCATCAATTCAGATATGTTTAGGGGTACCATATAAATGAAAAACATACTATGTGGTATCAATATTTGCAGAGGCAGCATTTGCTATGAAAATAGCATGCTTTTTTTTAATCAAAAGTTTCGGTTTCCCGGTTTGTTACGAGAACAATGCTTAGGTCAGACTAGCGTCTAGTTTCATATAAAGTGTGTGTTGTGTGGAATATTGATCCAAAAAATATTTATAAGAGGGATGAAACCTTTTCAATTCATTTAAGAGTTAAGGTAAGAGACAGCGCCACATTTTCCTATTGCGGCATGTTACTTTTGCATCTTCTACATCCATACACCTTCCCATACAACACCTACGACATATCTGATTTTCATACTTCCTTCTTTAAAAAAGTCATACACTTGATCCAACCATACTCTCTTTGGTCCTCCTCTACATTTGCACTGCATAATTGTTTTTTTTTTAGAAATTTTACATAAATTCGGTCCTCTTATCCAAACCATCTCAGAGTGTTCGTCTTGACATTCCTGACCACTTTATCCACATTCTATCATATATAGTCACTGTACGAGTGTATATTATTCTCAGTTCACAAATTACTTCAGCATTCATTCGATTCATTTAAGTCCTTTACACATCTACGTTTCTCTTGTATGTATATAGCAAAGTACTAGAATACTTTTATGGACTACCATCTGAGCAAATTTGGATACTGTCATTGTTTGGATACTATCTATAGCAAAGTACTAGAATACTGTTGTAGACTACCATCTGAGCAGGTTTTGATACTGTCATTGTTTGGATACTATCTATAGCAAAGTACTAGAATACTGTTGTGGACTACCATCTGAGCAGGTTTTGATACTGTCCTTGTTTGGATACTATCTATATCTAAGTACTAAAATACTGTTGTGGACTACCATCTGAGCAGGTTTTGATACTGTCCTTGTTTGGATACTATCTATATCTAAGTACTAGAATACTGTTGTGGACTACCATCTGAGCAGGTTTTGATACTGTCCTTGTTTGGATACTATCTATATCTAAGTACTAGAATATTGTTGTGCACTACCATCTGAACTGGTTTGGATACTGTCCAGTTCGAATACGAAAGTATTTGTTTTTTTGCCGCATCATACATAATTGTCATCAGCACCGTAACTAGTTTTTCATGTGTCCTGTGGAAGGTTTTATTTTTGGGTCCTTAATAATAATAACGATAAAAAGACAATTTATATAGCACCATTTAAAGAGTAGCCACTCCTAAGGGACTCGAAATCGGGAATCGAAACCATCAATTTCGACTATTTTTTTTAAATAAAACAAGCAATACAATATTTTTTTGTATGTTTGTCTTTACAAGAAATATACAAAATCGTTCGATGGTATTTTTAAATATTAATTATTTAAGAGATAAAAAAATCACCACTAATCTGTCTCACCTCAGGCGACTAATCTGGAAAACTATAATATAAAAAAAAGCAAATAGAGCAAATCGACAACAGGCCTAGCAACCTAACTTAATAGAGCTAACCTAACTTTTATAGAGCAAATCGACAACAGGCCTAGCAACCTAACTTAATAGAGCTAACCTAACTATTATAGAGCAAATCGACAACAGGCCTAGCAACCTAACTTAATAGAGCTAACCTAACTATTATAGAGCAAATCGACAACAGGCCTAGCAACCTAACTTAATAGAGCTAACCTAACTATTATAGAGCAAATCGACAACAGGCCTAGCAACCTAACTTAATAGAGCTAACCTAACTATTATAGAGCAAATCGACAACAGGCCTAGCAACCTAACTTAATAGAGCTAACCTAACCATTATAGAGCAAATCGACAAGAGGCCTAGCAACCTAACTTAATAGAGCTAACCTAACTATTATAGAGCAAATTGACAACAGGCCTAGCAACCTAACTTAAAAGAGCTAACCTAACTATTATAGAGCAAATCGACAACAGGCCTAGCAACCTAACTTAATAGAGCTAACCTAACTATTATAGAGCAAATCGACAACAGGCCTAGCAACCTAACTTAATAGAGCTAACCTAACTATTATAGAGCAAATCGACAACAGGCCTAGCAACCTAATTTAATAGAGCTAACCTAACTTTTATAGAGCAAATCGACAACAGGCCTAGCAACCTAACTTAATAGAGCTAACCTAACTATTATAGAGCAAATCGACAACAGGCCTAGCAACCTAACTTAATAGAGCTAACCTAACTATTATAGAGCAAATCGACAACAGGCCTAGCAACCTAACTTAATAGAGCTAACCTAACTTTTATAGAGCAAATCGACAACAGGTCGACCGCTGATAAATATTAGGGGATTTTCTTTCATTAACTTTTTTCATGAAAATGTCTGATACAGACATGTACTATTTTTATGTCAGACAAAAGGTGAACAGCACCGATTATGATACGCCAAATGTGTCAGTTATTGTCTGTGTAACAATGTATTCAAAGTTTTGGTCGGCATTACCATGGTAACCAAACATCAAAACAAATAAAAAATATTCTAAATTTGAAGTGATTTAATTCCCTTTAACTTTTATATTGTGCCCAAGGGTTGAATTGCTGATAGAATTGAAACTTAAGCATGGATAATCCAGAAGATACAGCTTGGGTGTTTGATTCGTTGGTGGGCTTTTTACATGGACCTGTTTGGAACGCTCCATTGCAGACATTTATTGAGGAAAAATCATTAAGTATGAAAAACATTTTGTATATAATTCATTTAAATTGTTATCGAATTTTAATTAGACTAATTTGAAAGTTTGAACACTCAACACGTTTGTTTTAAAATTAAAGTTAAAAACACAGCAGCCCTCCCCTAACCTGAGGGGGGGACACATTCTAAGACCCCGGTAAATGTCTGAAACTGCAGATAATACAGAACGCAATATATAGTTTTTTTTTCTATACATATCATAAAGTTATCATAAAGTTTAATTTATAAATTATACACATTAAGAGATTAACAACAATCGGCAATAAAAAAATATAATCATTTCATAACAATATATGGACTGCAATAAAAGTTTGTCGAAAGTGGTTTTAGTTTCTTTCTCAAAATATCTTATTGTACTGGACTCATCCTTCTTTTTGTGATGATATGATAGATGAAGTAAAGAGAATGATGTGATTAAGTTTAAGCTATTGTTGATACATTCATATTTTGGAACAGAATTGAAACCGTAGATAGGGGGGATCTACTGTATTATGAAGTCTACTTGCAAAATAAAGACCACATTTCCTAAGTTTGAAGTAAAAAAATCCATTAAAATTAATTTCTATATAACCCAACTAATTTCTAAATGTGTCTTAATATTTTACGTGCTATTTGAACAATTTATTTGTAAACAATGGAAATTGTTATTTTAATTTGTTGAAAACTTTAAAAAAATCTTTGGTTTTATTTTTAAAGTTAAGTTTACTAATACGAGTAAGTCAAAAGACATTGCCGTAGAAAACAGTGATTACATGAGTATTCGTAATGTATAGGTGAAGAATAAAATATTAGAGTAAAGTAGCTTTACTATAGGTGAAACATATTTTTAAGAGATGGTAAGATAGAAACTGATATTGAACGACATGTTTCTGTAGGATAAAAGGCTGCACTAAGCACAGTGTTTGAGCAAAACATCAGTTTGTGGTAGTGCTTATCTTGATCAGGAAACGAGACCTGAACATTGAAACGGAGTAATGAGAGCACAAAAAGATAAGAACAATATAAATATGTGTCTTGCAAAGAATATTTGACTTTCCAATGTATTTTATTTTATCAAACACTGTCTATTCCACCTTTTTGTAACGGTATAACCCTACCGGTTTCAAGGCTTTCACCTCATCTTCAGGGGAGCACAAACAATTGTGCTCCCCTGAAGATGAGGTGAAAGTCTTGAAACCGGTAGGGTTATACCTTTACAAAAAAGTGGAATAAACAGTGTTTGATGAAATAAATTACAATGTATTTAAACCTTCACAACGTTAATGCCTTAACTATAAACAATACATTGTATTATATAATATTACAATTTCATTGTATACAGTATAATCTAGTGTGTTCATTGCCAGGTAGTGATTTCTTTCAACCAAACAGAAATATGTTAGAGTTTGTAAGTGAAATAGAACCCTTTTTAAAAATAATAAGGTACCAATACAAGTGGAACTCGTAACCCCCACGGTTTAAATAATTGGTAAGACATATCCTAGTCGGTAAGACGGATGTCTTAGACATAGCCTAGTTGGTAAGACGGATGTCTTAGGCATAGCCTAGTTGGTAAGGTGGATGTCTTAGACATAGCCTAGTTGGTAAGACGGATGTCTTAGACATAGGAGATTGTCATATTGTATTGGTGTTAAGTAGCTATCAAACATACATTATAATTGCTCTTTCGAGGGTCATTTATTACAAAATAGCACTAAATAAATATTATTTTTATGCCATATTTCAAGATTACTTTAATTTCCAGCATTCGAGCCAATAGAAAATGGAGAAATACCACAGAAAGAAGAATATAAAGCTATCCATGATGAATATAAAAATTTAGTAAGTATAAAAAATAAAAAAGTTTATATTTTAGACAAACTTTGTCCATAGATTTAAGTTAAAACATAATACCACTTTGAATGCTTCAGAGATATTTTCTTAAGAAATGCAATTCTAGCAAAAGAAGCTTAAAAAGAAAACCGCCATTACTATTTTTCTACTTTAATAGAAAAGAAGCTATAACAGTGGTATTATTTCAACAACACTATGTTGAGATGGCTAAATATTATATGGCCAATATATGTATGGAAAGAAGTGATTGCCACTTTTCTACACTTGTATGGTTTGCATTAGATAATGTTCTGTAATCCACACTTCCCTTTTTTCAGTATTTTAAAATACTCTTTGTTCATATTATTTGTGAGCTATAACCAGTTGCATATGATATATTATATATGTTATGAGCAATAAGCATTCATATTTACTTTTGTATTTGAAAAATATTTGAATAAGCCAAGAACAGTAGAAGATGAACTAGAAAGAGGTTCTTATCAGGTTTTTGGATATGTAATTGTAACATATTTATAATGTTTTAATATGTATATTCATTTATTGTATGCGATGTGGATCATGGATTGATATTCCGTATTACAATTGAAGTTTTTGTAGATCTCTGTAGATTTTGTAGAAAAAATAGCACTATTTTTGTATTTTCAATGTAAGTATCATGCCACTCAAGGACCTAAGTACAAAGTAGCAATTTAATAACTTGACATCTACTCTTAAGGCAAAGTACATTAAAGTACCCGATGGTAAGTAATACACATCGGGCTTAACAAAGAGACTGTCGGCCATAATCGGCTAACTTCGGATTTGTAGAGCGTCGTCTCCGTCATTCATACACGTGTTCCGTTGCGATTACTGACACTTTTGAAGACTTCATTAAATAAGTCATCAAGGCATAATGTTATTTAATGGCTTCAAATCAATTGTCGTACAAAATGCTCCGGTGTTCACTTGATAATTGATTTGTAGGTGGATCTGATGCTTGGTTCTTACATGGAAGATATTGGAATAACTCCAGAGCAATTTGAAGCAGCCTGCCAAATGTCCAGAGATGGTGGAGGTCTTCCACTACATTTCCACCAGAGACTCTTTGAGCAGATATGGGCAGCCAATGATTACAACATATTTACTCGGATGATGACTCAAAAAAATGTGGAGTTACAGATACAGGTGATAAAATAAATAATTCACCTAAATAAATCTAGGTCAGTCTAAATAAATACTTTATTCATTTTTTCCATATAAAGGTTATAATTTCCACGTTTCTTAAACAGTTTTATCTCTTTTACTATGGTATTATTTTCATAGGGTATTTTTCCTCAGACTATCATGTATGTATTTTTCCAATCAGTTATATGTTATGACTTTCAATACATTGATTTTGGAATCTAAATTGTTCCTAAATATTTCTTCCACCAATTCTCCTAGTCTTGATTCTCACTTGATGGTCATAACATGAGCTGCCTTTGGTTCAAACATGAGCTGACCATAGCATCCCGTAGTACAGCATTAAACATTTTGACAGAGCTTCAAGTCAAATTGATCGGTTGCCTAGCTGAGACTTTTTTTAAAATTAGTTGATTGTTTTAAAGTTTGCATCAAGTCAAGTGGGAATTCGGTCTAAGATTATCCCTGAAAGTGGCATAACTTTGTTCATGTTTGGCTAGTTTTTTGGCACACTTATAATTTTTTTAGTAAGATCCACAAAGGAGTTATAAAAACATCCGTGACATCGCATCTTTAATATGACACTATCACAAACAGAATATTTTTTTAAATGACAGCCATATGTTTGAACTTAACATCAATGACTTTATAAAGAAAAATCATCACACTTTAGACTTCAGCTATTGTTATCTAGCTCCTGGCTGAAATACGATTAGTAGAAGTCAAAATTTTATAATAAAACTAACAATTGTGCAATGAAATTGTGCATTAAGTGATGTCACATTTCAAAATTTAGAAAAAATGGGGAAAAGTCTAACTATCGTTGATGGCCACAATTTTTATCCTTGTCTTTCAAAATATAACAATAAAAAATAGCTTTTAATGAAGAACTGTCGGTAAATCTAAAAAGTTTTTTTTTTAGAAATTCTTAATTTATTTAATGTATTATGTATATACGAGTATATAATAGTAACTCATCAAAATAATTGAATTGCATTATTGAAAATATATATTAAAACCTAATTATCTCAAAACTATTATTTCAACAAAAAGGCTCAATATATTCAAAAAGGAGTTTTTTAGAAATTTCTTTGATGAATCCGTAGCAAGTAAAAAGTTCTCTGTTTGAATATTTTTATCAGGCGTTGGAGTTGATTGAGCAACGCAGTGGAGCAGTCCCACAATCCTACCAGCAAAGTACCGACTCCATTGTTGATATTGATGAACAGGATACAGCTATCATGGAACAAGTCAAGAAGTGAGTCCATTATTTTGTCTGAATATAACTGTATTTAAACATTTTTCTTATTTGTAAATTTATATGACAAAACCTATATTTCCTTACCCAAAGCATTAAAAAATCTGATAGCAATCAGATGAAGCTTATTAACAAATATTCATTGATAATATGTGTATGTTGCATGGTCTGATGAATGTTGGTTGGGCTCTTCTATTAATCCCCAGTTATGCACCATCTGCATGTTAGGTCCCTATTTTGTTCCATTTCACCGAGAAAACATTGTGATCTATTAGAACAGGGATGCTCAAACGGGCGATCGCGGGAGGTTTTAAAGTCGATCAATTACATATTGTATTTTTGAAATTTCTGACATTCAATTTATAAAAAGTACACTAAATATTTTTTAACAATTATTTTAACCTAATATTTGTTAATATAGTAACGAATATTAAATATTAAATTATCATCTATCTGATGGATGATAATTTAACATTTAACATTTAATAGATGTTATTTGTGTTGAGATAGCTCTATCTCGTCCAGTTACCAAACGCGTCTCTCAACCTTCCGAGACACAAACATCAAGGACGTCGAATGCAGTGATGGCAGAAAGAGGCCGCGCGCGAACTTCTCGCTGTCAGGCGTGTCCATATATAAAAAATATCGATACACACTGTCGATCAGCTGTTCATAGGTCTTTTGTTCCGTGGGTGCCGCTCGGGCTCTTTCCCCTTCCATACCCCCTGCGTTATGCTTGTCATAACTGGTCGAAAGTTGGATTAGTACTGCCAATTACGTTGTGCGCTAAGTACCCATCTCGTATATATACAAAAATTATGGTTTTTGTTCATACGTGAACTAATAAATAGTGATTTAAACGCGAGGGGTCTAATTTTCCTAGTAAACCCGAGTAGGTCGTAAAAATACTTACCCACGATACCAAGTAATAAAAAATGAGCGCGGTAAAAAAAAGAACAATATATTATTTCAACTACGATTGGGAAGAAGATTTCTTGTTTGCAATGATCAAAGATAAGTGTATTTGCCTCGTTGGTCGAGCTTCAGTTGCACTGCCTAAACGTGGGAACGTAGAAAGACATTTTAAAACCATGCATACAAAATATGCAAATGATTTTCCTCCAAAGAGTGATTTAAGAAGACGTAAAGTTCAAGATCTGAAAACTGGTTTGAAGGCAGAGCAAGCGATGTTCACTAAGCCAGTTCAACAATCAAAAGCTGCAACTATCGCATCATTTAAAGTTAATCATACACTGGCGAAACACAAAAAACCATTTGAAGATGGGACAGTGGAAAAAGAAGCATTTTTCTCGAAGCTGGAGATACGTTGTTTGCAAACTTTAAAAATAAAGCAGAGATCATATCTGCTATCAAAGAACTCCAGTTGTCTCTTCCGACTGTTACTAGAAGAGTTGAAATCATAGGCAAGGATATTGAACAAAAATTAAAAAATGATATCATGGAATGCACATATTTTTCATTACAGTTTGACAAGTCCACCAATATGACAGATACTCCTACTGCCCAGTTGTGTGTTTTTGTTCAGATGGTATTTTCTGATATAACATCTAAAGAAGAATTTTTGACGATGATTCCTCTGCAAGGAACTACTCGTGGTAAAGATATTTACGATGCTTTTATAAATTTTGTAAAAAACTACAAGCTGCCATTATATAAACTCGTATCCATTATAACAGATGGAGCACCATGCATTACTGGAAATACGAATGGGTTTGTTGCATTTTGTTGAGCTAATAATGATTTTCCATTGTTTTTCTTTATTCCCCTGTATTATTTATCAGCAAGTCCTATGTTCCAAAATATTAAATATGAAGGATGTTATGGACATAGCCATGAAGATAGTGAATTCTACACGAGCCTGAAGTTGGCAACGACGCCTCTTTAAAGTACAATTGGAAACTAGCGAATCCGAGCACACTGATTTACTTCTTCATACAGTGGTTGAGCCACGGCAAGTTTTTGGAAAGGTTTCAAGAATTACTACCGGAAATCATTTCTTTTCTAGATGAAAGAGTTGATAACACTGTAATGCTTAGAAACGAAAAATGGCTCTGTAATTTGGCATTCTTAACAGATATTACAAGTCATTTAACTTTCATTAACTTGGAGCTACAACGGAAAGACAGAACTATCGTCGACATACACAGCGCAATAAACTCATTTAAAAATAAACTGAAACTACTTATTGATCTTAAACTGAGTAAAATGGATTTGAAGAATTATCCGGCTTTGAAAGCGAGAACCGCCTCTCAGTCAAATTATGATGTTACGATTTATGTGAGCGAAATAAAAAATATACTGTACGAGTTTGAAAGGCGTTTTCCTGATTTAGACAATTTAACTGATATTATAACTTTCATGTGTTATCCATTTTCTTGTGTGGATGTTGAAAAAATTGCTTCTGGAATATCAAACACGTTCAATTTGGACTTATTTTCTATCGAAAATGAGGTCATGAAAATTATGTCAGATATACATCTCAAAGCCAGAGCAACAGATAACAAATTTTGGGCTTGTTTATCTGAAGAAAAATATCCATGTTTGAAACAAATTGCCTGTCAGTTAACAGCATTGTTTGAGTCAACTTATTTGTGAGAGTCTGCGTTTTCCGAAATTAAAATAATTAAATCTAAATATCGTGATCGGCTCAGTGACGAACATCTTAATTCATGCTTGCGTTTGGCACTTAGTAATTACGTGCCATCCTATGAAAATTATGCAGAGGACATGCAGTGCCATGCATCGACATTAAAAGAACGTTAGTTACAGAACACTTATTATTTCAATGATAATACTTATTTATATGTGATCATCTTTGCAATTAATAAATACTTATCATTTATAAACTTTGTATTTTATTTTTACCTAGTCGATCCCTTGCGGCCTAATGCTTTTATGGTAGATCGCCGATGGTTAAAGTCTGAGCACCCCTGTATTACAATGTTCTTAAAATTATTTTGAAAAGGTAACACTGTTACAGCTGCTTTTTAACCTAAAATATAATGCTACTCAAGAAGCTAAGTAAAAAGTAGTAACAGCTCTAATTTATAGTAACTTTTAAGACAAAGTGAGCTATTTACATCTCATTATTTAACAACACTGTTTGGAATAATAACCAAATAATAGTTAAAATGTTTAATAATTTACGACTTACAATGTCATTCATGTCTCTCAGCATTAGACATTTTGAAGTGAAACTTCAAAGAGGTTCCAGTTGGTTAAGGACTGGATCGAAAAATATGTTGGGTGTTTCAGGTCCGGCATCATTTTTTATTTTGTGTTTCGAGGATTGGCTCAATCAGAATGATCGCAAAAAATTACTTTGTGATGACTAATAATATAATAATCTGAATTTATATAATCTATACAGTCTTCAAATTTGCTTAGCTAATTCAATATTATTTGTAGTATTAGATAAGCCTGATGCTCCCTCATCAATCATCCTTGTTTGATCATTGATAATTTTCAATTGAAAAGGATTGCCTATCATCATGAATAAAGTCTTTATATATCTGACAGGTTGAGCTTGGAGGAAGCAGAAAACGCTCAGTTACCAGAAGAAGCTACTCCAGCTATTGTGATTGAGGAAACAAACAAAGAGATGACATATACCATTGATGACATACACAAGGAGAAAGAATCTCTAAAATCAGCGCTAGATAATTTTCAAAAACGTGTTACCTTGCAAGAGGTGAATGAGAATTCTGATGAAGAAGACAAGAAAATTATTGAAAAGAAAAAAAATATGGTCAAAATTACAGAAACTCTTAAGGGTGATGATGCAATCGTTCCTACCAAACCACAAAAGGAGGTAATTTTCTATCATTGTATCAATATTAATTTATTATTAAAAATTCTGTCATATTCCGATAATTAGTAAATTAATGGGTTTTCTATTTTTTCTAAAACTCTTAAATATTCATCGAGATTATTATATACACCCAAATGTTTATTAGAGAGATATAAATTTTCCGCATTATTTTCATTGTTTCGAGATTCTGAAAAAGTTGAATAGTGTTATTCCATGGAAATTGACCACGAATTGAAGAGTTTATTTGCAGTTTTTATAATTGAATTTATTACTTACTTTTCTATAAACTTTGTTAATTCTATTATGTAGGCATATTTATGTACAAATTATGTAGGCATATTTTTTTCCAAGGTGTTGAAAATTTTATAATAATTTATAGATGTATATTAGGGTGTCCCTTATAGGGCAAAAATTTTTTTTTGTGAATTTTTTGGTCTCACCCTCTAAATATTTTCCATTTGGTTTGATTTACTCAAAAACTAAATTTTACCTCAATAGGTTGACGTTAACCCGTGCCGACTTGAGTGCCAAATTTGAATGTTTGGAATTATAGGTTTATTAGTTCTAAGTCAGTGTAAAAACTATTGATGAATGTATAATATCTAACTTTTTTTTAATTCAATACATTTTTGCTCTTCAGAGTGCACTATGGTTTTTATGTATTCTTGTGGATACTTTCTTTTCAGTGTTTCTTTCTAAAATCTGGGTATGGTCTACGATGTTCTTGAACACAACGCAACACAAATTGCTTTTGCTCCTCATCGACTGTCAATAGTCCATGAAAATCTTGCATTAATTTAACACGTCATTCAACAGTCATTAACAGCTTTTAACTCGTTAACTATCATTTTAGCTTCTTAATATGAAGTGTTGGTCATCCATGTTGAAGGATTTTCTTGAATAAAACTAATATCCATCTTCAGGGGAGAGAACAGATCTCTGCTCTTAGTTGACACGAAGTCATCTCTTGTTTTCTCGGAAATGAAGATAATTTTAGTTTTTTTTGCAATCTCCTCCCAAAAAAATTACAAAGAGCTCTTTGAGTTTGCGGCAATCGCCTCTCAGTATTGGTTTATTTTATTTACTTTCATAGAAGTCTAACACTTCCTTAATTTCCGACTCGTTGAAAAATACTTCCACATTCTTTATGCCACTTTGAAAATTATTTGCATTGACACTTTTCCAGCTCTCCCTCAAATGTTTAAAAAGTGGTATGTCAGGACTGCTTGTTACATCATGTACTTTGCATTCAAATACACATCGTAAAAAAAGTTCATATATATGATGACGGCACGGGAAAAACAACAACTCTCTGACCAATATTTGTTCAAGTAAGACACATGCCCACTTAAAACAGCCAATGTTTGAGGCAGTTGTGTCGCTACAGAGAATTTGTACATTGTCTTATCTACCCCAATACGTTATTGCATCCCAAGCAGCATTAGCTTGCTCTTTACCAGAAGCATTCTGCAATTTTGGAACGCCGATGAGCTGCTCACTGTCCCCAAATGTATCAACGATTGGAAGTCTTTCTTCTTTTGGGTCCCTGACATTTAATGCGGGCAACAGTTTACCATCCCAATGAAAAGTAAGAATTGCAGGGATATTATTCTTGAAAGCCGATTTAATTATTTTAGAATGTTCTCTTCTCTTCTTCTGGCTGATTCGATGAATGGAAGATTTATTAATAGATAGCTCTTCAGTATTGTGGCCATGTGTCTCTGCTGTCGCTTGAAGGATGTATACAGAATCTCTTACGCTCAGCTGACATCTATCCAAAGCAGCCACTAATTTTGTAGTAATAAAATCAGTGGTACCTCTCCTCGCTGCATTCTGCATTGATGTACTCTCAAGACTCACCAACATCGATTTCATTTGAACTTGGAAATGCCTTATCTGAATCTTCAGATTATGGAAAAGGAGGTACACTAGAAGATGTAGATGCGGCACATTGTTGTTTCTCTTGCCTTTTCTCTTTTTCTAATTTTCTTTGCCTCACCCTTTTTTCTTTATCCGCGAGTTTTCGGTCTACTTCTGATATGTATACGGCCTTTACGTCCAGGCTCTCTCTGTTTAAGTAAAAACTTCCTTTCTTCTTTCAACTTTAATGTTTGTACAGCATTGGCATGTGCAATATCAAATAAATTGTTCCAACTATTTCTAAACTCCCCTTCACGGCGCTTAAAAAAATCTTTAGAATTCTTTCCATTTGCAATTTTCTCCACTCTGAATGCAAGTTAATACGTTTTTGTGAACAATTTTAAACAGCTCTTGTCGCAATTCTCGCTTTTTCCCAAAATATCACGCACTCACGAACCACAAGATTAGCACTTACACTGAAACTTAATTTTACCTCCCGTATGTTATAAAATAAAACTTCCACCACTTGTCTATTTTTTGGTAACTTGTACCCTGTTATTTGGTGTTTTATATATCCTATTAAAAACACACGTGCCCTGGCACTGCGTAATTAATGTGACATAATGTTATGGTAGTAAGCCAAAAACACATGCTACACGCTTGATAACAGATAATGAACTGAATGCACTGCACGTGCCACGTACTAGAGACCTGACTTAGTGTGACAAGTTCGGCCATGTTCTTCGTGCAAGTTCGCGCTCAAGTCGGCACGGTTTATAATACTTCGATCACAACAAAAATTTTTGTAGACATGTTTTAGAGTCATTCAAAAAAAATTGGAGGGTGAGCGTTCAAAAATTTTGAAGTCGGAAAATAAGGGACACCCTAATGTATATGCAAAAAAAATCTAAACCAACAAACACACATATATGTAAAATTGTCCACGCCATTGCCTAGTGGTTAGCATACTTACTCACTTTGTCCTTTTTAATCTGAAATTATTGTTACACTATAAGTTCTTGGAGTGCTCTAGGTATTATAAAATAAGTTCATATTATCTGATCCATCGGTATTCTCTATAGATTTGTTTTTTGCACATCTGGGTCTTTGATCAATTTCTGTTAACAATTGACAAGTGTGACGCTTTAAGGCTCATATCACTGCCAGTTCATATTTATCTTATATTTATCATGATGTTCAAAAACAATGTTAGGACATAATACAAAATAAAATTCTAGGATATTGAGCAGAGACAGCAGTACTTGAAGCAACAAAGGGATAAGCTCTTGGCATTGAAGAAACAGATAAGAGAAAAGCAGCTTGCTGAAACAGATGGTGATTCTACTTTGATGAGACCAAAATCATCCAAAACTGCTCGATTAGTCCTCTCTGGTGACCATATTGCTCCTCAAGACTCATCATTGTATCTTCGAAAAGCTTTAGCGGACAGGTTAAGATCAGAAGTTGTAGAAAAAAATTAGAAAACATGTTTTTATTTCATTAAAGTTTTAACATATCGCTAAATCTTTACAGTTGCAATATATAACGTTTCAACAATATCTTCAAATAAGGATTTTAAAACATTACTTAATATAACTTTTCATCAATATCTTCAAATAAACACTATATATAGAAAACTCAAATAGGAGTGATTTGCTATTTGATGCTAATATGGCGGGAACACCCCACTTAAACAAATAGATACATTGCTAACAAGTGTGGAATGTAGTGGAAGGATTGCCTGGTTGAAATAAAAAAGTCTGAGCTATACTGCATGTAGACAAATAGGTGGACAAAGAGTGGAGGCCATCAACCACCAAAATACCAATATAACATCTTCCAACTAATTCATCTCAGGATGACATAGTGCGGTCTGCCAGAGGTCGGTTGGTGAAAGATTCACAGCACCAGGAGAAATGGAAAAGAAAAAGTAAGGCTTTTGTCTTGAAGAGTTTTTTGTCTTTGAAATATCCTACAAAGTAAAAGAATTTAGCAGTAACTAAGAAATATATATTCTTTATCTTCAAGCCCCACTTCTTATTGTGTCAACAGCACTTATTTCTGCCACCTGGATAGTACTGTGTTCCACGAATCAGGTCCTAGGGCACTACAACAAGTGTGACATGGATCAGCCTTGTATCTCTGCTCCTCACCAGAGATACAAGGTCGATTCATCGCGTAGTAATCCCCATTTGGACATTGTCCTGGATTCTCGCAATGTTTGTCCTTTATACATAATCTTTATGGCCTCATTGTATTCCATTGTTGGTCCAACTCGCCTTTTCAGTTTATCCCGACTGATTTTCTCTAATTATGCCTGGAGTGACCAATAGAATGTTTTTTTCGAATTTGGCAAATATCCATCTAGCATTCGTAGTACATGTTCAAAACAACTCATTTGTAACCTCTCTATATGAAGTAACAGAGGTTTTATGGCAAGTGTCCCTCAAATGTATTTATTTTTAATTCAGCCCATTAATCATCTAAGGTATCCTATTTCGTTAACTTGGATCCTAGAACGAACTCTTGAAGTAAATTAATGTATAAACAATGCATATTTTAAAGCTTCATATTTAAGCTCAAGTCTGTAATGCATAATAACATTTCAAACCCATTTTTAAACCTTATTCCAACTTAACTCATCTTTCTCTTTCGCTTTTTCGGTCTACTTGAATATACTTGCTTAATTTTTTTTCTTTTATGTGAAAATTAACCCAGCATATTCACTAAATGTTTTCGAATAGGCTATTTTAAAAATGATCATAATCAATATACTTAAAATAAATTCAATATGGATTTCTTAAAATACAGAAGTTCCTCCTTATCCACAGGGGATACTTTTCAAGACCCCTAGTTGATGCCTGAAACTGCAAATAGTAAGTATCTAATGCTATATATATATATATATATATATATATATATATATATATATATATATATATATATATATATATATATATATATATATATATATATATATATATATATATATATATATATATATATATATATATATATATATATATATATATATATATATATATCAATAATTTTCCTAGACACACATACCTATGAAAAGTTACATTTTCTAAATTAAGCTCAGTAAAAGATTAAAAACAATAATTAATAATCAAATAGAACAATTATAACAAAATACGGTAATGTAAATATTATGTAAATGTGGTCTCTCCATCACCCGAAATATTTTATTGTACTGTCCTCACCCTTCTTTTTATGATGAAGTGAGGTAACATTTTGATATAGCATTACGTTAATATTAACCTACTGGCCATACATTGGAATTTTCCATTTAATATTTTCAAAAACTGTTCACTGTGGATAACTGACACCACAGATAAAGGGAGGATTGCTGTATTACTAAAATGTTTTTCTCGAGTGATATTTTGAAATAAGATATTTATAGATATTGAATCATTATAAATATTAAATAAATACAAATAAACAATTAAGGTTGTTTCTTTTTTATTACCCATAATCAGAATGCTCAAGATTTAGAAAAAATTCATTACAATTTCTTTATCTTGAAAATAGGCTAGAAATATAAGAATATAGTAAACAAATTGATCAGAGGTTGCCTCAAAAATAATAAAGCAAAGGAATAAGGCTCAAGTTAACACATCGACTCAAAATAATTTCTTTTAAAATCACTACGGTGCTAAAAAAATTGCCAATACTATATTTACAATTTTAAAAATAAAAAAGATGAGAGCAGATATAATTCATTGTTATAAACCTTAATAACTCTTTTAGTACTGTTAGGTCGCTCAGGGCTCATTTTTTTAAATCCATCTTAAGACATTACATTCGGTATAGAACGGCGATGGGTGTTATGAGCACACAGCAAAAGTTTATACGGACGCCTGAAGGCATTTTCAGCACTCAACGTGTTAAAAAGCATTGCATAGTAGCTTCCAAGACTTGAGAAATGGTGATGTCAATATGGGTACCTTAGGATGCTAAGATGAGTAGGAAAAAAATAAAAATTTATAAAAAAATAATATCCACGCAACCTGACTCCGCTGTGCCCACCATCAGCAACTGCAGACTGTTAGGTTATCATCTCCTAGTCTGAAAAACTGCATTATGTGTCATAGGCGAAGTTTTCTTCCAATTTCCAACTCTATCAGCATTAAAGTATTGGTGTGCATGGCTATTTATGAAACACACCCCACCCCAGCATACCTTTAAGGCATCAATCCTCCACCTCTCGCAATTCCACTAATGTCCGTGTTCCCACATTGTACAAGGCAGAGAAGACTAAGGCTAATAGTCATATATTCGCTATCATTGTGATGCCGCAATACTTAAATATCCTCTCCAGAAAACTCATTGCACTTTTAAAATTGCAGAGCTTGATTTCAGTTTCACAAACACATACCTAACTTACTTATAAGAGAGCCTACATATACAAAATTGAGTACTCTTTCAAAACGGTCTAAACTCAAAAAAGCATCAGTATTCTTGAGTTTGCTTCTTCATAGTTAAAATGTGTTTTATTCAGCTTTGATTCCCCATGAACTCAAAACATATTTATCACAATTCTTCATTTTTGAACTTACCCCATTATAAATTAATGTTTGAAATAAACTATAAGGCAATTTTTTTAAATCAATGTTTTTTTTCAAAATTCTCAGATCAATACAGCAAAAAGATCCTAAATCTTTTAAAGGCAAATAACATCACTTTGTAGAGATTGGAAATATTCAAGATGGAATTTAACCTTGACTAGCTTGATATATTGGCATATATAGGTTTAAAATATGCTTATTTAAAATATCCAAAACATGTGTTTTGTAGGTTTTACAAATAAACATCCAATTATACTGTCATTTAAAAAAAGGACTATTTTGAAGCTTTTTTATGGATGAGAATAAAACACATTTTTGTCTCCTATAAATTTATTAAAATGTGATATAGGTCAATATTTTTGGAGAAAGCTTCGATCCTATCTTTTTACCTTACTGATGTAAAAGTTAGTGTAATATACAGATGATCCTCGAGTTACAACATTTTGCATTGACAATACTTGACATGCCACAGAAATTTTGCAGACACCTTTGACTACAGACCGTAGTACTTTTCACACCGCGATTTTACCTTGCAAGCCACCTAATAAAGACATTTTTTTCCAATAATTTGTTCTGACCAATTTGATAGACAAAGAAGTTCTTTGTGATGGACAAAGCCAATATTTACAAATAGTTTTTTTAATCAAAATAAATAGACATAAAAAAATGTTCAAAACCCGATTAATTGCCAGCTTATCATCATCTTAGTTGACTGGCTAAGAGTTTCTCAATAAATATTAGGAATCTGACTACACACTAAAAGACTGGAGGAGTATATTGATTGTTCCGTTAAATAAAGAAAAGGGTGCAAGAATGAAATGTGGAAGACAGTCATTAGTTTGTCGAGTGTGATAAGTTAACTGTACAGAAAAATTCTGATAGAAAGAGTAAGAAGAAAGATGAAGTGTGGAATGAATCAAGTGTGGAAAGTATATTGTGCGTTTGTGAATTAGAAAAAGCGCATGACCATATGATAAGAGACAAGCTATGGAAAATATTAAATAAATATGGTGAATGTAAACTGATATTATTTATTAGTGTATTGAGTCATTATTTACCAAAAGTAGAGCATGTATTGTGAATGATAACTTGACGGAATGGTTTAATATTTCGAAAAGGGTAAAGCAAGCATGTGTTATGTCACCATGCATGAGAGACCTAGAAAGATATGTGACTGAAACGTGGGCATGGAAAAAGACTAAGATTCAAATAAATGCTATGGAAATGCATGCCTTGTGATGAATACATGAAGTGACAATGTATGACCGAAAATGAAGTGATTAGAGATGAATGTGAACTTAAGGCTGTGTTGAGTAAGATGAAGAGCATGCTGGGATGGTTTGAGCATGTGGACCGAATGAATGAAGAAAGACTAACAAAACAGATATATAGTGCAAATGTGAGTAGAAGGCATGTGAGACGAAGACCAAGGAAAGTATGGTTGGATCAAGGGAATGATATTCTGAAAGAAGCAAACGTAGAAAGTTAGAGAAATCGTAGAAGTTGTATTAGGTGTATGGATGTAGAAGAGGCTAAGAATGTGTCAACATAGGAAAATCTGGCACTTAGTCCTCTCTGCCTAACCCAACAGGGAAATGGCACGATGGTACGTTTGTATGCTTATGATCATCATTACTCTGCTTATCCTGTTTTGTAAAATATGGCAAAAAGTATTTATTTTAGATTTAAAAGCTTTATTTACATAAATTATGTGCATATATGACAATTGTTGTGCAGTACATGAATGTATAAGAGAAAAAAGTGAATGTTTCAAGTTACAACACCTGGTCTGGAACCAAACATATCGTAAGTTACAACACCTGGTCTGGAACCAAACATATCGTAAGTTTGAGGATCCCCTGTATTCAGATTCATTCATTTATTTTATTTACATTGATCTCTTCTGGATGTGGAAATTCATTTACAAAAATAGACATTTATGTAAAACAGGACATTTTTATTAAATTTAATTAATATTTCTACATATTTATAACATCAAAAAATACAATACGTTCTTAAGGTGTGGACTATTCAAATATTTCATTGTGAAATATTTCTGACCTTTGTTTTTTTTTGTTTGAAAATATTTTCTTCAAATATTTTACGAAAGAAATGATTATAATAATTTAGGATTCATACATTATTCTAGTAATTAAATCATTTATTCTTGAAACCTCGAGGGCTTTAAGTGTACAAAGAGCTTAAGTAAATCAATAAAAATTAACACATAAGTCAATTTAGATGTAGGGTTCTGACATTTGCCATATTTCTAAAAAAAATTATAAAATCACATTTCATTTAATTATACAAAAAAATAGAAGAAAATTAATTGCAAAACTGAGATAAGTTCGTGATCTAGTGGTTCAACATGTTTCTTCCACCTGGAGGTTTTGGGTTGGGATCCCGATGGTGAACAAATAAAAAAAGTTCCATGCCTTTTCATAAATTGTTTGTTTGGTCAGATTTTTTAAATGGTTATAAGACCACCGACATACTACATTGTGTTATTATAATATAAAACAATGAGTCATAATTATTTTGAATTTTATTCAAGATTCCAAAGCTTTTACAAATCACAGTATATATTAGTTTAAAATGTTTCCTAAAAGTTTAGATTACAAAAATAAACTTCGAGGAATATTTATATTTAATTATAGCAAATGTCCAAAGCCTACATATATTGTACATATATCTACATTTAGATCCTTAAAAATAAATATCTTTCATCGTACAAACAATTTTTTTAAAGATTTTTATCAAAGCAGTCGGTAATTAAAATATTTTATTTTGTTATTCAAAATATTTCCATGTTTTGTATTAAATTATAAAATAATTTCAGTAAAGAACATTTTTATCCATATTAAATAACAAAAAATAATTTTAATTAAGAGCTGTTCACACAGTACAAAAAGATGCAAAAAATTTATTTATTTACGATCTATACAACTCGGGCCATGAGGTCTCAAAAAAGAGATTTAATTGAAAAAAATATATTTACACCACTGTCCAAGTATAGATTTATACCAAACAGTTTTCAAGCATTCTGACTTAATTCATTGTTGGGATTTCAATACAGAAAAAAAAAACAACATACAGACCAAATAATATCACCGGTCTAGTTCTAAAATGCCAAAAATAATTTATTCCAAATTATAGAGGATTTGATTTTATTTATTATTATTATGGACAGCTAACATGAATGCTGATAATATACATGTCAAGTTCAACTATCATATCATAATTAATTATGTTTTCATTGTCTACAAAGCAACTCTATTTGTATAATCAAAGCCACAACCAAAAAATTAAAAGAATAATAAAAATCAAGTTATTAAGACCACACAGTAGGAACTGAAAAACATTTATTTAAAATTATGTTTATTTCAAATGGTGTTTGTTATATAAATAAAATACAAGAGGTGATTTTAAGATTCAAATATTGGGAAACGAAATATAATTAAAAACAAACATTCAGGACTGTTTTTTCAAATTGATAGGTGATTATGAATTGACATTGATCATGAAAGGGTTATCATTGATTATCTAATTATTAAAGGAAAATTTTGTTTTTAATAAACAACTTTGGTGAAAATTGGTTTGACCTGTTCAGTGAAAATATCAGGCACAATTGGCACCATGGACATCATAGTGAAAAGGCTTACTTTTTATATAAATAACTCTGTAAATAACCACACAACTGACAAAATATTCCAGTTAATTCCATCTCTATAATTTGTCAAATAACATGAGCCACTAGAAAAAGACCGGCGATCATTTTGATTGATGATTTAATTTTCACGGCTCTTATAGTAATTACGATAGAAAAATAAAAAGTAAACTTGTACACCTGAGTAACCTCATTCGTAAAAAAACATACATTAAAACTTTTCACCCGGTGAAATAGAATAAAATGATTGAAACAAATCAATGTAAAATACGTACGCATTATGAAATTTACTAAAAATAAATTGACAAGTGTGATGTAATCAACCAAGAGAGGTGTTCAGATCCGAGTTATTGCAAGGTAACTGAAAATTAAATATTTACGGAAAGAAAAAGAATATGAACAAAAATTCATATTGTAAGATTCCATATCACGACTGTAATGAGAAATAAGAAAATAAGGTTTTCAAGAAGTCTGTAGTTAAATGATACTTATTATACATTCCTTCCTTTTACAATAAATAAAATAACTAACATCTGGACAAGCACAGTAAAAATATTACAAAATTCTATAAAAATTAAATCAATTATTAAAATTCTGAAATCGCAAAGAAAATAATCAACATGGCAAAGAGGATACCAAGATGAGAACACATAAGAAATGTGCCAGTATGTAACATTACGAGATTTGTTCATTCTGTCTTCCCCTTCAGGAGCGAGATGTGGATGGAAAAAAGTATTTACTATTTATAAAAAAATTACAATTCTAAGTCGAGATAATTTTCAGATGAAATTAAGAAAGCATGACTTTGTATGTACAATTATGTATTTATATGTATATAAAAATTTTTTGAAAGAAAATCCTGATATTTCCAAAAGAACTTGAGTAATGGTCACAAGACCACAGACAGATAAATAATTTTGACTGATTAATGGATCCAATTGTACGTTTTTTTAATACCGCGATGGAAATAAAATTTCTATGAATATGTACTGTACTAATCCTTAAATATTTTCTCTGATAATCTGAATGTAAGACCACAATATTCCTGAAGCATATATTTTATTTTCCAAAAATATAGATATCTTTAAGACTTAAAATATAAATAACACTTACAGGTTGAAACTAGAACATCGACTATTATCTCTCAATAAAAGTATAATTTAAATATAAAAACACCGACATGCTTATTGCAAATATATTAAATGAGGATTTTTGTATCAATCTGCATATGCTTTCATATGAAAATTGAGATAAAAATTCTCTTTAGAAAAGCAAAATAAAATTTAACCAACGATTAACTACTGAAATAAGATACTGTATGAATATGGAAAAACAAAGTTAGTTTGGTGAGGAAAATCTTAAACCATTTGTGTAAATTTTTTGTTTAAATACAATGTTTATTACAAACTACATGTTTTAAAGGAATATGTGACCAAACACACAGGCATCTTTGAGTAGTCAAAATATATTTAAAAATAAACCTTAATCTCATTTCAATCCATCCCTTTTTTACATCTAATTAAAACCCATAATAATTTTATACATAAACAAAAAAAATGTGATCTTTTTAGAAAACAATCTGTGAACTTAGAATCTAAACAAATGAAGATATGCTATAATAAGACAGCAATGCATAAAAAGGTCAAATGAATGCAATCAATTAATCTCTTGACACACAAGAACGCTTCAAATACCAAATACTGAAAACCAGAACTGATCTCCAACAAGACAGAAATTATATTGGAGATATTATAATACACATAAAAGATGAAGTTAATTCAAAATTATATTAATGTTAGTTTACTGGATATTGTGGTATAAAGAAGAAAATACTTGTGGAAGCATTTGGTGATTACCATACATTGGTAAAGTGACAATGATAACAGAATAGACTTTTGCCCAATTCTGTTTCTGTAGTGGTCCGTATGATTATAGCTGGCATCTATGTCTATTTTAGATTAAGGGCTCTGTCTATTACAAAAAATCTACCTCACCACATCTGCTTAGGACAATTTTAACTTATTCAGAGTTCCTAGTATATTGAAAAATGTTAATTTAAATCAAAATCATTTTAAAATGTATTTTACCTATGACAGCAATATTCATAATTAAAAAAGTGTAAAAAATAATGTTACTTTTTTCATACAAGGCAAACATGTGAAGAGCAATGTTTAAAATAAAATAAAATGCTATGAGCAGAAACTAATTAAAAGTTTGCTTATCTTTGATAAATATTCACAAGCACAAAATAATAATTTTCAGTAAATTGAAAAAGATAACCGATTTCTACACAAAATTTCTATCTAAAATGAGTGATGACAATTGATTCCAGATTGACAATTCAATGAACAAATTTAGCATTTATCATATTTTGGACCGAGACCACAGATATTGGATAAAAAGGAACCACTGAAGTATTTGGTTTTCCATTTAACTTATTTATAGTGAACTTTATTTAGGAAGTATAAATTTGATTAACTTAGCATGAAAATACATACCTTAGAGGATAATTTCTAAAAACAATATTTATCTCCGAGTATCTAATACGGATCAAGTATTTCATCAAAAGGATATAGTCATATCACCGTGATCATTTCATTTTGAAATAAGGTCTTCAGTGTTGTTTAAAACCAGAATAAAAATATGATGTGATTCATCATCATCAATGGCGCTACAGCCCATTGTGGGCCCCGGCCTCCTCCAGCAGTCGCTGCCATTCCCCCCTATGATGTGATTATTCGATGAATAATAATAAAAGATCATCAAATACAAAAGTGTTACAGCAACAAATTTGTTCTTTTTAAAAAGTTGATGGATACATTACATCAGTTGAGAATGCAGGTCGGTACATTTGAGGCAAGTTCTTGGTGTAACATGGTCACCAAAGAGTATATGAGATGTACTATGTCTTCTGTTTACTTTCCTAAAAAATAAGCTTGCTGGGATATTCAAGACGTATGAATGGTTGAGTGTCAGAGTATCTCTATAGAGAATTCTGAACACATAGAGGTCAGTGTCTACGTTTCTAAGACGTAAGTAAGAGACCTTAGACTCAGATGGATGCTGAAAAGTTTGTATCTTGTTCAGAAACACCAATAATGGAGGGAAATGCTTCTGATGGGAAAAGTGGCCCATGAGACCAACTGAGGTGAGGGAGCTGAAGAGGAAGCAGTATAAAAGTGGCAAAACTTCAAATCTGCAGACCATCTTGAAGATATGATGTGTATTTGAATAAGCAGATCAAAAAATTATTTGCCGTCATAAGAAATGTTGCTCTATACAATCACTTGCCGAGATTTAGAGGAAATGTGTCTCCATTATCTTTTATAGTCAAATGGCTGCCATGAAGACTTCAACAGAGAAAATAGAACCCCCCTTTGAGTTAACTAATAACCAGAATTTAAGAAACAAATATTATGTGACATTCTTAAAAATATATTTGTATATATTCTATTTTTCAATAGTCCGTACTGTAAAAAACTACCCAAGGATTTATAATACTATAATTATTTTTAATCAAATAGAGAACAGAAACAATATAATGACAAGTTAAAAATTAATCCTGCACTGAAGAAGGTAATGTTGAGGAGCTGCCCTTTGGGTAATACTTATTCACAAAATGCCATGGAAAATATCCCAATTCAACATGATCATAGGCTGTAGAATACAAATGGGTGCAAGATGAGAGAGGAGGGAGGCACATGTTGAGTATTGGACTGGAACTGGCTAACAATGATGACCATTGGCAGATACAGACTCTAGATTGAAAGGATGTTCCAGCTTTATGAAGTACTACATCAGAAAAAAGAAGTCATCAATGATTACTTGCATTCTCAACAACAGTTTGCCAATCATATAAAAAAGTGACATTTAAAAGGATTTCTAGAAGTAAATTGGCACAAGCTGACGTGTCTTAAGAAAAGGGCTTCCAAATGGGATCTGATCATTTTATTTTTTTGCAGTTTTTATTAATTCATAATGCCTTTAAATTAGTATACTCCTACTTATGTTGATTATAAAATTGATTTATTTTATACATAAAAATACTATTAAACTTTGTTAAATATTTTTTTATTCTATCCATACTTATTTATCATTTTCATTTAACATTAAACTAGTCAACTTTAAAATATATTCATTGGTATACAATTAATTGATTTCTTTACTTGCTTACTTGACATTCTCTAACCTCATTCTTAATTATATAAAAAGGGTAAAAGTTTCCTCAAACATTTTATAGTTTTTTTTTTAAGTACAGAAAACTAGGAACCTGTTAGGTCTATAAAAAAACAATTTTAATCACAGCAAAATGAACTTGACATGTTTTTTATTCAGACAAGATAATCGGCAGGTAAAATTTATTTGATAATTTTTCTGACAATATTTCTGACTTCATGGCAATCTCTTCCAGCCAACCAGCTGTAGTATACTATAATTCAAATTCTCAGTTAAATGGAAGCCCAGTCCCAGACTAGAGATAAAGTGCATTTTATTCCTTAATAATTAAATAGTGAGCAAATTGATTTCAGAAAGAAAAATAAAAAGCTAGACATTTTCACTTAAAGGCGTATAAAATTAGCATTTATTACAAAAACACTGAACAGTTCAATATTTTCTTCGATTCAATTCTGCTATGAACAATCTATTTTTTTTTAAATCAAAATGTTAAAAAAAAAAGGAAAAAAGGTTAGTTATTAACAAAGTGGTAAACTGTATAAAAATAAAGACAATCTTATTCATGAATTGTGTGCTCAAGAGACAGACAGATGCGAATCCAAATACTCAAATTGTATCATTTTGAGTAAATCTATAATACGTCTCTTAAATTTGAGATTTTCACAATTATTAAACATAATTAGAAAAAGGTTTTTGTGAATTGTTATTCTCTATGTATTCATTTTAAGTAGATTACGTTTCAGACCGATCACCCAACCTATCCCCAGGGGTCACCCAAATTTAAAACACATTGAATAATAATTCTTAAAAACTCGTCATTTAATTGCCTAATAAATCTTTTCGTAAATATGTTTATTAAATCTGGTAGCAAATAATACTAAGGTACAGTTAATAACTGCTCAAAAACAATGATTTTATATCTTTTGAATTTGCATTTGTCTGCCTTTCAAGTGCTAATATTTAAAACCTAAATCTGTATGTTGTTCAAAGCATTCAAATTCACATATTATACATATAATGTACATGGTTAAACAAACCCCGCGTGACAGCAATGGTACGAGCCAAATGTGTAGTCACACAATAATAGCAGCGTGTACATAGTTTCCAAGGTCCAATCACGACCTATCCCAGAAGGACACGAAGACACACATCATTCGAATTGGAAAACTAATTGTGTTAAATGATTTAATCTTTATTTTTCAAATCTTCGACTATTCTTTTTTATTAACTGGTGTAAAAGAGTACAAATTGTATGAATTTATTTTTTACAAATCTAAAATCTGAGTCTTTGCTGACCTGATCCAATGTTTAAAACAGTTCCAGTAGCTTGAATGTAACTGAAAAAGACTTAAGGTCACTCACACACTCAACCACAGAGATATGAACCTCTTGAACGGATCCGACCGCGAAGTCTCATTGTATTAAATCTACGAGTCTTGGTCAATTAAATTCAGACAATATAGTAACAATTCTTCGACGGCTCTCGATGCAGGAGATGGAGCTTGGCCTATGAGAGTCGGGGTCGTTTAGCATCCGGCCTCGGAGGACTGTCCTCCTGGTCTTCACGCAGGCTGGTGGGAGAGGCGACTTCCGTATCGCCCGATATTGCCAAAAAAGGCGGCTCCAAAACTTCTGAGGGCGGAGTGAGGCCGTCTGAGCAGTCCGTGTCATTATCTCCATCACCCGAAGAAACCACCACTTCCTCCTCGGAGTCTGAGTCTCCTTCATAATCCACAAGGCCCTGAGGGAGGCAAACAATACATAATCAGGGTAATGTATCACAATTTTTTTGATTCATAGACCAGTTTTGAAATATGCAAAAAAAAAAATACAATGCAAATAATGAAGACAAAAACAAGAACAATTATCAATAGAACTTAACATTTTTTTTGAGTTGCCTCCAAATTCACTCCTCATTCATGTGATACACAGTAGAAGAACAAAATCCAACAATGGCACAGATGCTATTCAACCAAAATTAAACTCAAGTCATATAAAAAATATGTGACACATTCAATCATACCAGAATCAAATAGCACTTCAAAATACTTAGTCAAAAAATAAAATAGTAAAAAGAAAAACCTGTTTTAGTAAAATTTTAAGTATTGTTGCTGTATAGTTTATAATCAGTCTTTTTAACCTCTCATAAGTTAGATGAAATTTGGACCAACAAATTTTTGACCCTTTATTCATTTACTGATGAATATAAATCTCTTGAGTTTTCCCACCTACAGTGCCTTAGGTCACTTTTTGTTCCTTTTGGGTACCACTGAATGAAAGCTATAATGTCCTACATAAGTGGCACAGCAGAAATATTACCAGGAAAAGAAAAATGTGACTTGTGTTTCTGGTAATTATTAGTATGAATTATTGAGTCCCTGCAATTCCCGATCTTGTACGGAGTCGAAACATGGACCCTAAAATCAAAGAATCACCAGGAGGTTGACTCACCAGGAATGCAGACTCGTGCAACGAAGAATGGATTAGATGGCACACGGGGGCATAGTTGGTCTCTGATACAAGCAATCAGAGCAGTGCTAACCAGAATGATCATAGCCACGATTACTCGAGAGATTTAATATTAAAATAATATACATATGATTAATGTAGAGAAAGAGTGAATATCTTCACACTTTAGAACACAATCAAGTTGAGTTCAATTTGTGCAGATCCTTTCAGCAAAGTTTCAATGCCTCGTGGCCTTCGCCAGAAGTAATTAAATCACCAAGGTAATTAAATGTATTTTCTTATAATTTAAATGTTGACTTTCTCACTACTGAAATATTAACGGATATTTAAGACTATCTTATCACTAAAGATTAAAATTATTTAAAAAAATCAAAAACTTACAGTCGAGTTTCATCAATAAGAAATCGAGAAATATTCATTGATATAAATAACATTCATTGATAAACTTACTGATTAAATGACAAAATAAATTACAATTAAGGTATTAAAAACAACTACTATATAAATGTGATACTTACACAATCACAATGTAACATGACTAAAAATACTAATATTCACATTTTCCACATAAAATAAAATTTGCGTTATCAATATTTATTTTAATGTTTCTTGTCCATAATTACAATTGTTATTTGCAAAAAAGCACAAAACTTATAACTTTTCTGTTTTCATTTTTAAGTAATTAGAAAAATGGTTCTCAACCATTTCTAAGGGGTAGCCATTGCCCGCAAGTGCGCTAAGCCTAGGTTATGATCAAAGGGAGATATGCACACCACATAAGGGTATATAAGGGTATATATATAGGGAGATATGCACACCACATAAGGGAGATATACACACCACATACATAACACATTGTTTTTTTCTTCAATTTTTCTAGGCATGTCGGGATACTATTTTCTAAGAGTGAGAAGGGGTCTGAGGGGCTTTTCTTAATCCTAAGAACATTGCTAATAGGAGCAACATCAAATCAACTTGTGTTGGAACAGATATTGTTTTAAGTTCCTGATAATCATTAGAGATACAGTAATATTGATATGTTAGTAGAACAAACTTGCTAAACACTCTTCCTTTATTTCAGAGGCTGTCCTTTTTGAATTGGGGCTCAGATATTGACATATTCAGTAAATATTAAAAAAAAAAACATATTAAGATTTCTTAGTATTGGGAGTCATTTGTTTCAATAGAACAGTCATTTCTCATTTAATTATTTTATATTGTATAAATTTCTTTTTGAGCTTACTGTGTAATTGAGTGTGCTTGCTTTTCAAGTGCAGTATATGTAAGTAATACAATATGCAAGTTTTATAAAATATAATAATTGGTGCATCTTGTTCCAAATCGGTTTTGTCCCAGGTCTTGAAAGAACTTATTTCAATTTAACTATACCTTATTGAAGATCTTGGGATCAGGGATTTGTACCTCAGGGGAAGGTGTAGTGACAGGGGGCAGAGCGGGACCGTTCACTCCGCTTACATCATTTTTCTTATCCATTAGTTTTCCTGAAATATCAAATTACGCATTAAAGAATTTCTGCAGCTGAAACATGCGAACAATTGGAGGAAATGAGTTGGATACGACTGGAACACCCTCCCTATAGCCCTGATATATCACCCTATGACTTTCATCTCTTTGGGCCACTGAAAGAAGCTCTGGGAGGCCAACGATTCAATGATGACGATGGAGTAGAGGGGTTTGTACACAATTGGCTGCTGACACAACCCACTTCTTTTTACAATGAAGGGATAAAAAAAACTACAAATGCATTTATAAAGCAGATTATGTAGAAAAATGATGTGTATTTGGTATTTTTCTTTCTGTATATAAAAAAATTAAAACAAAAAGTCTCGTTTATATTTCATCCACCCTCCCATTAACCCTTTCCGGTCCACAAAAAAAAAAAATGTTCCATCAGGTCCACAAAAGATTTACAGAATTACAGGGTAAAACAATACATCCAGGTTGTTTTTAATAAAACGTCGAATGACATTCGACATGTCGAATGACATTCGACATGTCGAATGACATTGAATGGCGTCGAATGACAATTGAAAAATGTCGAATGACATTCGACATAGGACTCACTGGAATAAAGTCGATGTCGAATGACATTCGACATAGGACCGGAAAGGGTTAAATGTATTTAATATTTTATTTTGAAAAAATGTGTGTTCCATGATGAATAAAAATCAATGAAATATTTGGGAAAAGTCTAGTGTATTCTGAAATATGCATAACAGAAAAAACATATATGTTTCTTTGTAATTATTTACAATTATTTTCTTATTTTTTTATATATTCTATTTCTTTTTTATGTATTTAGCACTGGCATTATTTCTGTGGCGTTATGGCAGAAGTTGATATGTCCGTTTTTTTGGCATTTTGTGTTTATTGTCCCAATTTATAGAAAATATTCCTCAGCATGTTGTGGCAAATTTTGGTGTGTCAGTCATTATCCAAACAAAAAATATACTGTTTGAAAAAACTTAAAAAATGCTTATTTGTACTGATTTTGACAGCATATCAAAGTTAATATTGCTTCTCCTGTAAACTAAGGTAAAACGGACATATCAACTTCTGCCATAACGCCACAGATTTATTGTTATAAGGTACATTGTACCATATATCATCATCATCATTGTCAACCATGGTCGATCCCCTGCTGGATGAAGGTCTCCACAAGTTGACTCCAAATAGTTCGGTTTTTTGCTCGTTGATGCCATGTGATGCTGTCGTGCTTCCTGATTTCATCTATCCAGCGTACCTTCGGTCTTCTTCTGGGTCTCTTGGGTACCACTGGATTATTTCGGATGTTCATCGGGAGTCTGACATTCTGGCTATGTGTCCTACCCATTGCCACTTCATTTTCTTGCACATCTTTACGTCTTCTACCTTTGTTATATTGCGAATCCAGGTGTTTCGTTTAGGGTCTTTTTTAGTATATCCCAACATGCATCTCTCCATGCCCCTTTGTACGGTCTAGAGCTTTTGTGTGTTGTTTTCTGTGAGCGTCCATGTGTCGCAGCCATACAACCAATGTATTCTCCCAGTAAGTACTGGGAGAATACATTGGTTGTAGACCCTTCGCTTCAAGGATATTGGGAGATTACTTTTGAAGATGTTGTTCAAACGTCCAAATGAGCTCCACGCTAGTTTTGTCCTTCGTACTATTTCCTCCGATATGCCACCTACAAAGGAAATAAGTTGGACCAAATACACATATTCCTGGACAAGTTATAATGGCTTTCCATCTATGTTTATTGGTTTTGGGGTAGTAAAGCTGTTCATCATATATTTGATTTCTGATATATTAATTTTTAAACACACTTCTTTACTGACCTCTGCCAATTCCTGCAGTTGGTGCTGAAGATCATTCGGGTTTTGTGACAATATAACAATATCGTCTGCAAATCTCAAATGGCTCAGGTATTTTCCATCAATCACCAGGCCTTTATTATCCCATTCCAGTTTATTAAAAACGTATTCAAGTGTAGCTGTGAAATTTTTTCGGAAAATAGTATCTCCTTGACGAACTCCCTTACCAATTTGGAAGATTTCTGAGGATTTGTGGAGATGTATTTTTGCTGTTGCATCCTTATAGATGTTATTGAACAACTGAATGTATGCGTTTATATATAAATAAATATATATGAAATTCTGATATAAAGAATTACAGTATTTATAATCAAGAATACACACACATACATACCATCACGCCATTTCCCTGTAGAATATCATTCACTTGATCCAACCATACTATCTTGGGTCACATTTGCCACATATATCTGTTTGTTAGTTTTTCTTCATTCCTTCGTTCTACATGCCCAAACCATCTCAGCGGGTTCTTCATCTTACTTAACACATCAGCCTTAAGTTCACATTTATTTCATATTCTGTCATATGTTGTCACTCCATATACATTCTTCAAAATGCACGCATTTCTACAGAAATTATTCGGCTTCTGTCAGTATTTTTCCACATCCACGTTTCACTCCTATACATCAAAGTTGGCACCAAAATACTGTTTTGGAATATCTTAGCAGATTTTAATACTATCCAGTTCCAGTATATATATTTTAGTGCCCCATTGACATTATTTTCTATACACGCCGTTCGATACCACTTTTAATTCTTACATTCCCTTTTAACTCTTCCTCAACTTGCTCCAATCTTATATTATTAACCCATATATCGCATTTACTTTTCCTTCCACACTTTTCTAAAACCATTACTTTGGATTTTAAAACATTCATTCTCAGATCATTTCTCTTCGCATCCCTCATACAATTTACTTAATAAAAGCTTACAAGCTTTCCCCTACAAGAAATTTCATCTATGCATATTATTTATTTATATTTCATTTTATCAAGCATAATTTGGCGAGATTATTGCTGGGTTATACATTTTTAGATGTAATATGAAAATTATTTAATGACATAAGATGTTGAAATTGAAACTACGAATAAAAATAGGTATCTTGCATAAATCTCAAAAATTGGTCTCCAAGGCGTGTTTTCTCCTATTGATGGAAATTCCCTTACGATCAAAGATTGTTAGTCCAGCTTGTGGATGGGTAACATCCACGCTTCTAATGGTTTATTGTGTGCATGCTGTTGCACTTCACCAAGCAGTCTTGACAAATCAAACTTGAAGTTCCAGTGATGACATCCAAGTTCACAATCTCTTAAAGTCAAATATATTTATATATGAAATGTTATTTTTGTCATTACATAGCATTTTTAGAATTTATGTAAACCAGCTAATACCAGTAAAAGCAAATTTAGATGAAATAAAGTCTGAAAATTAAAATCAAATCCAAAAAAAACTCACTAGGAATCGAACAAGGGATGCCAGCTTGCTTAGTAAGAATGCTAACCATTAGGTTGAATTCCCACTATGAGCCGCTTACGGGTTGACAGTAAGCTGACCAAAGCTTGGTCATAGAATGACAGGGCTCGCATACATCATTTTCTGAAAGTATCAAATCGATATGGTTACCTATCGAGTCCAAGGGCGGAGCCTGATGACAGTCCTGGGCGGAGAAGGCGTCCTCCTCCTGGAACCAGAGTTCCTCGTCCTCCTCCAAGGCGCGCGTGTCCCTCCTGCGCCCAGCTCCACCCCGCAGGATGCTCGGAACAACACCCTCACCCACTCCCCCTGCCCAGATCAATACTATTTTATTTTTTAAGTCAATTTCTTAAAATGTTATTGTAAAATGGCTCAATTCATAAAAAAACCATGACCTCCCATATCCTCAAAAATGCCTTTTATGTGTGGTTAGGTGAATTGGGACAAATGAAATCAGGAGACCTTCACATAACTTCTTTAACTCTTTCCCCGCGGCGCGCACAAACGCCTGTGATTTGATTTGACAACATTAGTGCGCTAAGCGCACAGACGTCTGTGATCTGACGACAACCCAAATTTGAAACGAGAAATACTTATAAATAATGACACAAAACCGGGATAAAAATTAAACTAAAATTTAAAATAATCTTTATTCTAGCGACATATCTCGAAACCTTGTCAAATAATGTATTAGTTTATGAAATATTTTTGAATAAACAGAGCGCAGATTATTTCTCAATTAATATTTCATATTATCACGTCGTATGTGTGACGCATGACAATATGTGTGGACAGTATGTGACGCACGCTTTACTGGGCCGGTTAAGTGAAACGTGGCGCGTATACGAGCAGCATTCAATCTGATTTTTTTTATTTCTTTTCAAATATTTTTAATTAGTGACTATATAATTGTGTATGGTTCGTTTAGTTATTGTCAGTTTTTAGTGTTTTGATTTCAAATTTGATATTTGTATTTGAAATCAATAAATTTTAAATTTTCTGTTTTATTATTTTTAACACGTTATATTCATTATGACTAAACGTGGTCTAAGTGAAGAAGAAATTGGCGATTACGTATGTGAACTTGGGTCAAATTACGGATCAAGTGTTAGTGAAGACGATAATATTTCGAACCTTAGTGATGTTATTGATTCTGATAATGATGAAAATATTGGATTTGGCGGTGAATCGTCTACAGAAACGTATTCATCTTCGTGGCTTTCGGGTTCACATATTCCGGTTATTCATAATTTCAACGCATTTTCAGGAGTGAATCCAGACATTACGTTTTCTGAAAACTCCACCGAACTTGACTATTTTGAACATTTTCTCAATGAAGATATAACTAGCAAAATTGTTGACGAAACGAATAGTTTTTATCAACATGAAATTAATAATAAAAGTTTTGGAGATAAATCAAGGATAAGAAGATGGTATGATACATTTATTTACGAAATGTACATATCTGTAGCAGTTACAATGTTAATAACGAAGAATCGTCATCTTACTATCGAGAAGCACTGGTCAACAGATCCTCTTCTGCTGAGTCCTATTTTCGGGCAAACAATGTCTAGGGACCGATTTGAGCTCATTTTACAGATGCTACATTTTAGTGACAACGCATCAAAATCATCAGATAGACTGCATAAAATAAAAATTTTGATTGATTTTACCAGAAAAATATTTAAAGAAACCTTCGCACCTTTTCAGAATCTCTGCATAGATGAAAGCATAATTGCTTTCAAAGGGCGCTTGGTTTTCAAACAATATATCCCGTCAAAACGGCATAGATTTGGAATAAAAATGTTTGTACTCTGTGACGTGATGACTGGATATATATTAGATTTCATAATTTATACAGGATCTCAAACTGAAATTGACAATGAAATGGGACTCAGTATATCTGGTTCAGTGGTCACAACTCTGTTAAATAATTATATCGGAAAAGGACACAGTTTGTTTTGTGATAACTGGTACACTAGCCCTGAACTCTAAAAGATTATATGAAAACAAAACAAATGCTTGTGGAACAGTGTATAAAAACCGAAAAGGCATGCCAAAGTTTAAAAAATTGAAAAAGCGAGAAGTGGAATCTTTTAACAATAGAAAATTGCTGGCGCTGAAATGGTGTGATCGGCGCGACGTGCACATGCTTACCACTCTTCATGACGATTCAAAAGATTGTACTGGAAAAGTAAACAGGTCAACCGGTGAAGCCATACAAAAACCCAAGTGCGTAATCGATTATAACAAATGTATGGGTTTGGTAGACAAAGCGGACATGATGCTAAGTGGATTAAGTTGCATGAGAAAGTCCGTCAAATGGTACAAGGTGTTTTTCCATGTAATAGATTTGTATTTGCTCAACGCCCATATTTTGTACAAACTTGTTACATCTAAATCGGTTAGTCTGGCTGAATTTCAGCTAGCTGTTATTCGGCAATTGATTGAGAAAAATTCGAAAAAAGTAATGCTCAACAAAGTTCAATGCCCCACTACTTCTGCTGACAACCCTACAAGATTTATACCAAAAAAATATTTAAATCATGAAAAGATAAACATTCCGTCTACGCCAAAGTGCAAAAATCCACGTCGAATGTGTCATGTCTGTGCTAAAACTAAAATAAATGTTAAAGTGCGTAAAATGACTAAATTTATGTGTTCTGAATGCAATGTTCCGTTGTGTTTCCAACCATGCTTCAGGGCATACCACGAGAAAAAGAAATATTGAAAAATAAACAATCTTAATTTTTATTTCATAATAATAAATAATTCTGAGTTAAGTATTTCAATATAGACCAATAAATATGGTGTGAACAGAGTGAGATTTATAGTGTTTGTGAAGTATAAAACACTTCATAATTCATATCCTTGTGCACATACAATACGCGCTGTATCCCGTACCGTCCCAGTGCAGACTCTTACACACACAGAGATAGGCACTTGAGTGGGCGACTGTGGAATGAATAATTTCTATGATCGTATCATTCGTTTGTTTATTTTACGTAATACTTAGTTTATCTCCTTTATTTCAAGAGTAATGACTTTTATTTATTATCAGAAAATTACTTGTTTGTTATGTTAACTTGATGTTGTAATTAAATATCAGTGGTTCGAAACTAAATACGCATTTAAACTTAGGAATTAAAAAACGCCGAAATTGTGCCGCGCACAGGGTAAGTCGAATTTGATTTTTAACGCGGTTAAAAGGTTAATATTGTGAAAATTATTACTCTTTGATCTAATAAAAATAATGATACTGTATTGCTTGAACAAAGAGAGAATACGGAATGAATACTGTATTGCTTCAACAAAGAGAGAATACGGAATGAAGTGATTAGAGATGAATGTAAACTTAAGGTATTACAATACAAGCACTTAAATCATAATTATGCCACAGCAGAAGACCGACACGAAAGTCATATAAGAGGATAATTTTAATTTGTTAACAGAAGGTGTAATAGGGAATAATAATAGGGACCGGAGTTATATTATTTTAAATGGAAACTCTGATAGGGTACAGCTTTGATCCACTAGAGCAGAAGAAGAGAATGATAAAATGGAAGATATTCAAGTATAGTAAAAGAAAGAACCACACAAAATATAAATGTACTTTATTCCAAGCACAAGTCAAATCTACATACGATTCCCACTATAGTCATACTACCAGCTGCTCACTATCTAGCTGCCTTTGGATCAACTGGGAGTGATGTCCATGAGATGACAGAGCCCGCACACAATATCTGATGGTCTATCAATTCAAATTGTTAGGTTGCCTCTCTGTATCTTTTAGTTGCAGTATGGTAATGGTCAAGTGGTAGATAATGCAGCCTAAGAAGTTACTTGTGTAAAAGGCAAAAAAATACTTTTTTATATTATGATAAAAAAAACACAAAAGTGAAATTATATCCAGATAAAAATTTTCCCATTAAAGCACAATTTTTTGTAAAAAGAATGTGTTATAAATATAGATGTATATTTTTATAAGCTTACATACTATATTAGAAAATTAATTTATATTTCACAATTTTTAGACACTTGTCAATTTTCTACAATTTATTAATTAGCAGATATACACGGTCTAGATAAAAGCTCATTTAATCTGCTATTAGCCTGCGCCAAAATACAAAGTGTTATGGGCAATAATAAGTATCCCTAAAAAAAATTCACTTTAGTAACTTGCAATTTGTAATGAAAAAAGAAGGGGAGCAAGCGAAGTAAGAAAAACATGTAATACTCTTAACAACGAATGTATATGTTTCTTAGCTATCGTGACTCAACTGAAAATGCTAGGAAAATTGATTGCCTGTAATTAAATTATTTATTTAAAAGCAGATAGAGAAGAAAATGATGAATTAAAAAAAACACCTCTTTTTACCACTCACAAATTGCCTAACGTTAAAATCCACCCGTCATTTTTCCACTCACAAAATGCGAGCGTGCAAATGGTGTTTTCGAAGGTTGATGATAAGATATACAGATTAATGTATTTCATGCAAAAAAAATGTAGAAAAAAATGTAACAATTGAATTTGGCGAAGTTTTAAAATATGATTTTCTCAAAAAATACTTTTATACAATTGTTCTTTTTAATTTTAAACGCATCAACAAAACGAAAACAGGGTAACCAAATAAGTAATATAAAAAATACATACACCCACCTCTGTCTCGGTCCTTGGGTTTATCTTGATGTTGGTCATATTTGTCCTTTAATGATTTAAATGTTTGCACATATTCTACATCATCTAATATTTTCCCAAAGTTCTCAACAACGTGGGAACACAGAGACTTTATATCTTCTAACTTAATAAATTCAAACAATTCTAATATCGCTGAGTCTAGTAAGTTATACCTAAAACAAAAAAATCAATGTAATAAAAGTTTGCAAGAAAAAAAATTGTATACGATTGAAAAGACATACCAATCGAGAATATATAGGTGGACAAATCTTCAAACGACAGGCTTTAGATTCAAATATCACACCTTCAAATAAATAAAAAATGTAACAAGGTGGCTTTCTATCAGGGGGAGAATGGGCTTTTGGAGGGCTCCACATAGGCACGTGAGTGAATGACTGATGCTAAGGAGTTGTAGGATATAATTTTGATGGAGTTGTTGAGATTATGATGCAGTTGAAATTATGTATGTAATAGATGAATGTTTCAGCAGAGTATATCGGATAAATATATGATTTTTTATTAAGGAATAAGACCACTTCATCACATGCATTGCCTAGTAATAAACAGATTTTTTTAGCATTGTTACATGCTTGTACTCTACAGTTTGCATTTTCATAAATAATCTAATAGTAAAAAAGTTTGGTGAATAGTAAAAATAAGAATGAAAAAGTTAATTGAGTGAACATACGTATCACCATTATGTCTTCATTCTGCCTTCTATCATACATTAACACTCCAAAAATGTCTCTTAATCCACGCATCTCCATGTCATTCAAGTCATTAATATAAATGTCTCAGTCATAAACAAGATTAATCACTTCATGTGCACCCAAGTATAAACTTACATATTGAATTATTGATTTTGAGTATGACGACCTCCGTGGCCTAGTTGGTAAGACGCTTGTTTGCCGATCCGGAGGTTGCGGGTTCGATCCCCTTATTTATAATGGAATAAAATCCTGAAAATCTTTATCAAAGATGCTCAACAAGTTTAAAGTGTGATGTAACTCATAAAATTTTATGAAAATGCCTAAAATAAAGTTATTATATATGTACATAGTAACACTAAGTGAAATGTATTGAATGTTTGAGCTCTAACTTACCTTCCGTTGTTTCTGAGAAAGGCATCTATAACAGGGGCAAAGAGGTTCCCCTTGATAATATACCTATTGTAAAACTCGTCTTTAAGTGCTATTATCTTTCGCATGAACCTCAGGGCTCCCAGCACTAAGAACGTGTGTGTCGATCTCATCAGCACCAATATTCGACGGAGCAAATCCTACAAAAACAATATTATGAATCTTCAATAAAAACAATTTATACATAGACAGGAGGAAATTTAGAAAATTCCGAACCTCGACAAACCCATATAAACATCACAATAGACATAGATGAGGCTAAAATCTTAACAGGCCACCCCTGATATCAATATAGTATCTCCATTGTTAGCCTTCTTCCAATAAAGATGCCCAAAATATCTTAACCCTTAATATGGTAATATTTATATTTTACAAAACAAATATGATAGGTCATATAATAAAAAATATACATATATTCATTCAAAGTATGGTTTTTAGATGAGAGTAAAATTATTTCAAGATAAATATGAAAAAATGTATACAAACACACATATCACCAAACCATTTCTCTGTTGGGGTTGGCAGAGAGGACAGAGTACCCGACTTTCCTATCTCGACATGCAATTTCGCCTCTTTCACATCCATTAACCTTCAATTACAGCTCCTACGATTCCATTAAATTATCACATTTTCATGTTTCAAAATGTTCTTCACTTGATCCAACCAAACTTTCCTTTAACTACCACGCCTTCCGCAAACATTTGCATTGTATATTTATTTTGTTAGTCTTTTTTCATTCATTAGTTCCATGTCCCAAAATATCTCAGAGTGCTCTCTTCGCCTTACTCAACATATCAGCCATAAGTTCACATTTATCGATAATCACTTCATTCGGTATTCTGTCATACATTGTCACCCCATTATTATATGGATTCTTCTCAGTGCACTAATTTCCACAGCATTTATTCTGCACCTCTCAGTATTTCCCCACGTCTATGTTTCACTCCCAAACATCTGTTATGTTGTAAACTATCATCTAAAAATTGTATAAGGTATTGGGAGTACAAATTACTTCGGTCCGTTTCCAAAAGATGGCTCTGGCTGTTATGAATGGTTTATAGTGACAGCCGATTTTGGCGCTTTCAGAGAGGTTAGACATCTGCCAATAATATTCAGTTTATATCGCTTTGAGTTAAAACCTTGTTTTGTACAGTGATGAAAATGTCGAATTTTGAGTTAACCAAGCAGTATTTGCAGGAGGTTTTAATTTTCTGCTTTAATTGGAAGAAAAGAGCAGCTGAAGCCCATCGAATGCTTGTCGAAGTTTATGGTGACGCTGCTCCAACTGATAAATCATGTAGGGAATGGTTTCGACGTTTCAAGGATGGAGATTTCAGCGTCGAAGAGATGCCTCGCTCTGGACAGCCAAAAAAATTCGAGGACAAAGAATTAGAGGCATTACTCGAAGAAGATCAGAGTCAAACGCAAGAGGAGCTTGCAGAATCATTGGGAGTGACTCAACAAGCCGTTTCCGTAAGATTGAGAGCCATGGGAATGATTCAAAAACAAGGAAATTGGGTGCCTTATGAACTGAAACTGAGAGACGTTGAAAGGCGATTTTTCACTTGCGAGCAGCTGATTCAAAGGCAACAAAGAAAAGGTTTTTTGCATCGGATTGTAACTGGAGATGAGAAGTGGAAATTCTACAACCCCAAAAAGAAAAAATACTACGCTAAGCCCGGTCAATCGTTGCCATCGACATCAACATCAACACCAAAACCGAACATACATGGTTCGAAGATCACGCTCTGTATCTGGTGGGACCAAAGGGGTGTTGTTTACTATGAGGTGCTGAAACCTGGCGATTCCATTACGGGCGATCGGTATCGGCTACAATTAATTCGTTTGAGCCATGCATTGCGAGAAAAACGGCCGGAATACGAGCAAAGACATGATAAAGTTATTCTTCTTCATGACAACGCTCGGCCTCATGTCGCAAAAGTTGTAAAAAAATATTTGGAAACGCTCAAATGGGATGTTTTACCGCACCCGCCGTATTACCCGGACATTGCTCCTTCTGATTACTGGTTGTTCCGAAGGATGCAGCACAATTTGGCAGGTCACCGGTTCACTTCTTTCGTAGAAACCGAAAATTGGCTCCAAACTTGGATCGTCTCAAAAGACGAGTCATTTTTTCGAGATGGAATTCGAAAATTGCCCGAGAGATGGGAAAAAGTAGTAGCCAGCGATGGGCAATACTTTGATTGAACTGTTCATTCATTTTGTTTAGAAATAAATGCATTTTTGAACAAAAAAAAACGGACCGAACTAATTTGTACACCAATACATAAAAAGAAATACAGTAAAAACAAATAATTTTATTTATAAACTGACAGGAATCTGAAAAAAAATTAGAACAAACTGAGACTTAAAAAAATATGATGCATCCGTATAAATGCAGAATGCCATTCTCTGCACAGCTAAACATTGTGTCAGTCTTTCAGTCATGAAGATTGAGATGAACCAATCATATACTGAGTACAGTCTTCAGTGAACAACTCCAACGATATTCAGACAGCTCTGTTGCCAACATCTGCGATGGGATGATATAAAATGAGGTGTTGAGGCCCCTGCACAAATGTACTGTGGAGGGAAATTACACTAAACCAGAAGACATGCTAAGTCTCTAAGCCAAATTAAGATGACAAAGTGATTACTGACCTTGTTTAGTATACAATGCTTGATGTGATAGGAGTGATGCTCCACGCAGAAGGAGAGCAGCTCGAGCACCAGCCCCAACAGCTGTACTGTGTGGTATTCCTCACCCAGCGGCTTCTCCCCGCACGTGTTGGACAGCAGGGGAGCTGCAACAGATATGTCATGCAAGGTGTTTTATTCCTAAGAGAAGTTTTGACAAAATTCTCAAGTTATTACGAATACAGTAATTTATAATTTTTCACAATGTTCGTTATCCATATTTAAAAAAAAATATCTATATAAGCAATAGAATATAGTACGTATATAGGATCTTTCAAATTGAGCGCTTTTTTTAAATTCATCTGGTTGTTCTTTGACCCAATTGACAAATACACAACATTTTGCATGATCCAATGGCTTTTTTTCGTTTAGTTCCTGTGTTATTTGAACCTTATGTGCCTTCAGAGCTAAATCTTTTCGTAAAATACGCCATGTTGTGGATTCACTGAGTCCAACTTGTTGTGAACGCCAACTAATGGACATTTCTGGGTCTTCAGCAACACTTTCACGAACCAAATCAATATGACCTTGTGAACGACCGCTACGGCTATATCTTTCTCTTCTTTTATCTTCCACAGAACCAGTTCCTTGAAATTTTTTAACAATTCGATTGATACTGCTTTCAGATGGATGATTATGGGGCCCGTAAATATTTTCTAAAAACATTTTCCACTGAACGCCCATTTTCATAAAATAATTTAACAATTTGAACGCTTTGTTGTATTGTATACGACTCCATTTTTATAAATGCCATACAAACCACTCAACTGTCACAAGACCCAGGCAAGTTCGCGACACCATCTGTATTTTATCCAAGAATTAAAAAAAGCACTCAATTTGAAAGACCCTATAGAATAATAATGAGTGTTGTGAAAGGGAATTTTTTAAAGCAGTTTATTCAATACGTACTTCCACATTATTTAATCAGAATTCAGGCAATGATTATTGTTGAGCAAATAAACAGTACCAGAAATTGTATAAGATTCTGGAATTCTAGACATGAATATTCCTATTGGTGAGTACATGCAAATGGATATTATATATTGACACGTATCTTTTTACTCCACTATTGCTAATTATTAACTCTAGACATGAATATTCCTGTTAGTGACTACATACATGCAAATGGATATTATATATTGACACATATCTTTTTACTACACTATTGCTAATTATTAACTCTAGACATGAATATTCCTGTTAGTGAGTACATGCAAATGGATATTATATATTGACACGTATCTTTTTACTCCACTATTGCTAATTATTAACTCTAGACATGAATATTCCTGTTGGTGAGTACATGCAAATGGATATTATATATTGACACGTATTTTTTTACTCCACTATTGCTAATTATTAACTCAGTTTGACATAAATTACAATTCTGCATTCAATATTGTAAACATCCTCAAAACAAGCTAACTCATTGTATACAAATTATCTTTATCATGGCTTAGTTAGTAAACATGCAAAAATAGCATCTCATGAGCAGGAATAGCACTATGAGGACATATAGAGCATAATTGGCAAAAGCAGGTATTCTGAATATTAGGACTGACTGAATTCCAAATTAATATTGCTAATGATAATTGAAGAAATTCTTTCAATGACTATAAAAACATACCTATAAGGGTCTGGACACCATGTTTATAAAAAAAGTTTAAAAAGTCCGTTTTCTCAGACTTATTGGCTGCCGAAAGCATATTTTCAGGGTCCAGTAAAATTCGCAACACACCCATCAGCTGAACAGCTCCACCAAGTTCCGGATCTCGGTCCAATAGCATCTGCTCAATGATTATGTTGAGCAATAACTGTTCCTGGAAAACAATATTTTATTTTTAGAAGAAAAAAAAAGTTATATAACACAAGTCCCCATATTCATTATCTTGTAGCTTATATAAACACAAAAGAGTAGATTAGCATACACAAATCAATTGCATCACAGCCTTCCCCAGTAAGACCCCGATTCTGAAGCAATTTAAAGAATATTTGGCGTAAATGACAAGCAGAAGAATTTCAACTGATTTCATGACAATTCCGTTTCCCAAGCTGAAATTTTGACAATAATATCAGAGGATACCAAGCAGATTCATAGGGAGTGCTCAATACAATATCACTTGAGGACTTGCAGGAATGTACAGAATTTTGGACCATGTGAACTAACTACTTTCAAAGAAACAGTGCACACTAGTTGATTTTTTTATCAAATTCCCTAAATTTAAAGTAGTCTCCTTTTAGGAAAAAAGCAATATTTACATGAAAAATTAAAAAGAAAATTAATTTTTCATTTGAACAATTACTATTATTTTAAGGCACGACACAGCAGTCATAATTTTCAAAATGTTTAACTTAAGATTATTTTTGCATTTGCATTTGACTTAACGGATCAAATATAAGTTTACTAGAAATTTTAACATACAGTTAGTTTTATCGCAAACAAGAGAAAGACTACTTATTGTCTAGCCTATAACAACATTGCATGACATTTTTAAGTCGTAAAGATGAATTAGAATTAAAATGACAAACATTATTTTTAATTGTAATTTGTATTATCAAACACTGTTTATTTCACTTTTTGTAACAGTATAACCCTACCGGTTTCAAGGCTTTCACCTCGTCATCAGGGAGCACAACAAAACTTCTTGTTTATGCTCCCCTGAGTCTTGTTTGTGCTCCCCTGATGATGAGATGAAAGCTTTGAAACCGGTAGGGTTATACCGTTACAAAAAGTGGAATAAATAGTGTTTGATAAAACAAATTACAATGTCTTTAGACCTCCACAATCTTAATTAATGCCATAACTATAAATAATATATTATTTTTAATTACGTTTTGTTAAGTTATTTTAGCAATATATCAGCATGAACGTATTTCAATGAATGTGCGACTCAATAGCAAATACTTATTTTGCATGCTGAACTTCAATACTTTTAGTGAATTACTTTTATTTCAAATTTTTGTTTATTATGTGAAACTAAAAATGTTCAAACCAAGATTTGCTAAAATTATATAATGGTTCACAACAGCATATTAGTGCCAACATTGATGTATGGGAGTGAAATGTGGTTATGAAAAATTAATATACGGGAGGAGAGCAAATGAAGTGGAAATGTGTGCACTGAAATGATAGAATATAATGTGACGATTGATGTATGACAGAATAAAAAATGTAATATTAAGGATGAATGTTAGCAAAAACTGATGTGGTTATTAGGGTGAAAAAGCGCATGTTGAGGTAGTTTGGGCATGGTGAGGAAAGACTGACTAAACAAATTTATAATGCAAGCATGAGTGGGAGTTGTGGTCAAGAATGACTGAGCCAAGTATACATATATGGACCAGGTGAATGAAATTTAGAAAGAAGGAATGGTAAGGAGTAAGAAAATCAGAAGAAATTATGAAATATGTATATACAGGGTGTCCCAAAGGGCAACGTCAAGCCGGTATCGAAGAAGAGGCCAGCTTATGACGGTTCAGAATTTAAAAAAAAATCTTTAAAAAGCCTTATACTTTTCGAGTTATAGGCATTTCTTCGAAAATTGTGAAAGTAGCTACCCTGAGCCGAATGTTTGTATACTGTGACTACGAATTGGTATATTTTATGATTTTAATGGCTGTATCGCAATCCTAGATAGCCCTGCTATTAGTCGGAGTCAGATATAAAACAAAAAAAAATTGCACGTTTGAAAAAAAAATTGTTTTTGTCCGATCATAAAAAATAATATTTTTTATCAGCAAACTTTAACTCATCATACTGTAAAAATAATTTACCACGCTAACCTGGCAAGTTACATCAAAAGTTGGCCTGTTAAGTCAGGATTTCAAAATGGTACAATACATACTACTACTCCTTTAAAAATAATTTTAAAACATTAATTTCTGTAATTAAAGATCGACTTCAAAAAATTTGAGCGAGACAAACGATACTGCACATGAACGAGCAATTTTTTATCGCGTAGTACATACTTGTTGACAGCTACTGTCAAAATTTCAGCCGAATCGGACGCGTAGTTTTGTTTTGACCGCGTATGGAAGCGAGCGTGTTCACGGATTTGAGAAAAATGGAAAAAGAGCAATATCGGTCGGTGATTCGATTCTTGTTTTTGAAAGGGAAATCGCGCAGCGAAATCAAAGAGCGCTTGGATGCTGTGTACGGTGACTCTTATCCTTCGATGGCGACCGTCAAAAATTGGTTTAAAGAGTTTCAACGTGGTCACACGTCGGTTTTTGATGAGCCACGCTCAGGTGCCCCGAAAACAGCTACCACGGAAGATAACGTGACAAAAATCCACGATCTCGTATTGGCAGACCGCCGATTGAAAGTGCGCGAGATAGCTGAGACAGTAGGCATCTCAAAAGACCGCATGGGTCATATCCTGCATGAAGTATTGGGCATGAGAAAGCTGTCGGCGCGATGGGTGCCGCGTTTGCTCACTCCGGACAACAAGCGCAACCGTGAGACCACTTCAGAGCAGTGTTTGACGATGTTTAAGCGCAATCCGAAGGAGTTTCTGCGTCGTTTCGTCGACGTCGACGAAACATGGATACACTTGTACACACCTGAGACCAAGGAACAGTCGAAACAGTGGACTTCACCCGGCGAACGTGCTCCGAAGAAGGCGAAGACTGTCCTATCGGCCGGAAAGGTGATGGCCACCGTTTTCTGGGATTCAAAAGGTGTGATCTACATCGACTTCCTGGAGAAGGGCAAAACGGTCACAGGGCTCTACTATGCCGAATTATTGGGCCGATTCGACGCCGAATTGCAGAAAAAACGGCCCCATTTGGCGAAGAAAAAAGTGCTCTTCCATCATGACAACGCACCCGCTCACACCTCCGCCACGGCCAAATTGGTAGAATCAGGCAACGAACTGCTGCCCCATCCACCGTATTCTGCGGATTTGACTTCTTTTTGTTTCCAAATTTGAAAGTCACTCGCCGGGCAGAAATTTGAGTCGAATGAGGAGGTTATCGCCGCCACGGAGGCCTACTTTGCAGACCTCCAGAAAACGTATTTTGCAGATGGGTTAAAGAAGTTGGAGCTTCGCTGGGTCAAGTGTATCGAACTCAAAGATTATGTTGAGAAATAAATCGCCACTTTTCCAAATTTTTTGTTATTCTTTTGTAGGCTAAGTACTTATCGGACCACCCTCGTATATATATGTGGAGGTGTAGGAGGCGAAGGAAGTATGATAGGAAAATTTTTATTTCTGTCCTTTTTGCCTACCCCAGTGAAATGTCACGATACGTATTTTGTTTATTTTATAAAAACACTATTCCACACGAGGTATTTAAAAGAACTGAATCTACAACTTACCTCATCGGTGTTATTAGCCTGTTGAAGGGTGTAATCTCTGACAACAGAGGGTGAGAATTCCACAATATAAGTTAATATGTCTATTGACGCTGTCTTTGTCTTTTGGTCCTCAATTCCTAATGTGATTTCCAGTGCTGGCAATATCCCGAGTGTAACTAATGTTTTGTAGAAGCCGTCCTTGTCCTGGGGTTGCAAATTTTGTGAAAAATTGCAAAATTCCTTTAAAAATAGGACCAAGTCTCTTCGTTTTGTATCAGGCGTATTTTCATCTCGGAGCAACTTGAAGAATTCCGTTAGAAACCTCTCATCTTCCTCAATTATCTTAACAATTTCTACTTTATTAAAAAATATAAAACTAGACAGTGAACTGAGAAGATTCTCCTCGAATACAGAAGGAGTGGGTAACACGATATCTTGAATATATTGAACTCTGTATGTTTGATGAATTTTCGCTAATAATTCCGGATTCTTTATAGGTATTGCTTCTCTGAATTTGGCTAATTCCCTTAGGTATTCCCGGTGTCTCTTTGGCTGAGCCACGTTGGGATCGTACTCAAGACAACCGACAACATCTAAAATGGTGTCTTCTGCGAACATTGTTTGGAATAAAGTGTTCTGGTTGAGAAGAAATATGCTCTTGAATATTTCATACAAATGGTGTAGCCCTTCTATGTTGTCGAGATCTTCGCATAGATGAAATAAGTTCAATAGTTTCCTTATGTAGTTGTCAGCCTCGAGAGCCATGGTGAGCTTCTCCTTGCGTGGGCCTGAGAGCAGATTGTCAGATATGACTTTGCTGATGTCCTCCAGTCTGGACAGCTCCGCAGCAGGGAGCTCCACTGGAGGACAGTTGTCCGACATCTCTTCAAAGCGCTCATCTTCAGACTCATCCACAATGTCCTGAGTTATTTCAACTGCAGGATCCTTGCCTTGAACCTGAAAAGATTTATCAAAACTTATATTTTTGGAAGTTATAAACATGCTTAGTTATGTTATCATTTTTGGTGTATTATTGACCATTGACTTGCATTCGGAATTCCGTTTTATCGAGTACAATGTTGAGGGATTATTTCCATGTGACAATTTCTTTTAATAAACTAGAAAGATGTTAAAAGGCACGTGAAAACGATTTTTTAAGTGCCAACGAGAATGTTACCCGAACCCCCAAAATGACAAATGTTCTTACAAACTAACCACATAAATAATATTCACTAAAATAAATCTTCAACTAATATATTATGTAGGATGAAGAAAAGTAAAGAATGGAAAAACAGACGTCGAGAAGTTTTGCTATTTAGTTAGAATATTTTCAGATGGTGAAAGAGCTTAAAAAATATAGAAGTGCATGTTGGGATAGATAAAAACAAATATACTTGAACTAAATAGAATCAAAATCTGCTTAATTAATGGCAACTTGGTGAAGTCAAATATAAACGTTAAAAAACAATTAAAGGAGCAGAATGAATGCTATAGAAATATGTGCACTGAGAATATATGGCATGATGATGTATAATAGAATAGAGAATTAAGTCATTAAAGATGAATGCGCTCTAGGTACTGATGTAAAAAGAAGAACGAAAGCACTTTGTAAAAAGAAGAACGAAATACACAAAGGTTTGGGCATTTATAAAGAATAAATTATGAAAGGGACAAAACAAATCAATAGCACAAACGTAAGTGGGAGAAAATGGAAGAGGAAGGCTGAAGAAAGTATGGTTGGTTCAAGTGAATAAAATTTTGAAAGTTTAGGGGTCAGAGAAATTGAATCATTTATATGAGACGTATGAATGTTTAAGAAATGAAAAATGTATGTTATAAGCGCAGTGTTCTTTCCTCTCTGCCAAGATTGGGAAACTGCGTGATGGTATGTATAAAGAAATGAACTTTGGCTATGTCAAAAGAATGAGTGAAAAACAAAACAAATATACAATGCAAGTGGGAGACCTGGTAGAGAAAAACCAAGAAAGGTATAGTCGGATAAAATGAATGAAAGTTTCAAGTATGAACTGGAGGTCGTCATAGAAACTTAAGTAGATGTACGAGAGTGTGTGGAAACAAGAAGGATAAAAGGTGCATGTCGCACCAGAAAAGTATGGAGCTTTCGTCTTACCTTTATAGGGAAATTGAATAACACTACTAAATAAAACTGTGAAAATATTCATCTATGTCTGTCTACCTTTACACTTCTCCATTAGGACAGAAAGAAGATTAAAAAAAGATTCTAAAATTCTGCAAATGACAAATTCCAACTGATTATATAAATTGGAAAGGTTTTGTTTGTACATACATACCATCAAACCATATTTGTTTTGGGGTAGGCAAAGAGGACAGGTCTCCACACCTTTCTTTCCATGCACACAGTTCTTAGCTGATCCATATCCATACATGCTTTCTTGTTTCTCATACTTCTTCTTACGTTAAAATTTCTCCAACTATATCTTTCTTTCTATCTACCTCTTGCTCTCCAATCGTTTCAGACATATACATTGTGTTGGTAAACAATCAAAATATCTGAAAAAAGCATTTTAAACCCCACATTTTTACGGCATAAGGCGAACCAGATTTTAACAATGAAATTGTTATACAATTTTTTGTGATAGGTAAGAGTAAACTAACAAATTTAGGAGAAAAAAATTGTATGGTTTTTTGTGATTGTAAAGAATGTTTTGTAAAAACAAACAATAAGGTGATCTTATATCACAGCCTTTACTTTTTACTGTAACAAAGGAGACACTTCGTTTTTACAAAAAGGAATTTTCCTGATAAAAGTATTCAGAAATCAGAAATCTTTTGCAGGTATCATCACCATCACTCTATACTTTCGTAGACACAAAAATAAATTTGGACTGACCGCAACATGAAAAAAATTAGTATGCAGCTAAAAATAACAGAGTTGAATTAGAACGATACTGATTCATACATTTTGTCACACACATTTATTATGAGTGTCATAAATGAAGATCAATAGGTTAACAAATGAATTTTTATTTATTGAATTGATATTCATAATGAAAATTTCATTTTGTATCAACTAGCAATAACTTCTACACCTCTAAAGCAAATTGGTCGCCAATAATCACAATCAAACAATTTATTTTTATCATGTTTCAAATGACTAAAAATAGGTTAAGCAATTCCGTTGCAAATATATTTTTGTTATACTGATTTCGCTCTCCAAGAGAATTTTATCAGAAAATCATAATTTAGCCTGCAGTGCTTTTAATAATTTTGAAAACAAGATCCAGTTAACATATAAAACAAATATTTTGCTATTACACTTTATACCTGTGACAGGTACTTCTATCTCCTATCCCAAGACATTAATTAAAAAAATTAAATATATAGTAAAACAATTGCCCAGATAAAATTTAATTACAGAAAAAAAGATATTTACATAATATAATTATAAGATTTTAATTCAGAGACCCAGAAGCTAATTATTAATATAATAATCTAACTATCGTATTTTATCAATAAACCTAATTATTTTACTTGACGAAAATCAAATTTTGAACGAATAAGACAGCAACATTAGCAAAATAAATCATTTACTTGTTAAATTATGGTCCGGAGACTATGAAATAAAAAAAAAGTAATCAAACATTCTCCCATAGACAAGTCAAATTAGGATTTTTAAAGTAAAAAAATTAGTAACAACTTAGATTTTTGTGCAGACTTTCCTCATAATTATTTTTTACAGCTTATTAACACATCGATCAATAAGTTGAGGGACCAACTACTAAAACAACATTTGTTTGCCAAAATTCTTCTTTATTCATCAACATAGTCTCCTTCAAGAGCGATACATTCATTCCAACGCTTTCCTAACTTTTCTATGCCAGCCGTGTAGAATGATTTATCTTTGATTTCAAAATAGGCATTAGTTTCGGCAATCACTTCTTAATTTGAGCCAAATCTCTTTCCCTGGAGCATCTTTTTGAGGTCTGCGAACAGCCAATAGTCACTGGGGGCCAAATCTGGAGAAAACGGTGGGTGTGGAAGCAATTTGAAGTTCAACTCGTGCAATTTGGCCATCGTTACCACCGACTTGTGACACGGTGCATTGTCCTGAAGAAAGAGAACTTTTTTCTTCTTCATATGAGGCCGTTTTTTTGCTATTTCTAGCTTCAAACGCTCCAATAACGCTATATAATATTCGCTATTGATGGTTTTCCCTTTTCAAGATGATCGATGAATATTATACCATGCTCATCCCAAAATACGGAGGCCATAATCTTCCCGGCCGACTGTTGAATTTTTGGTCGCTTCGGACGACTTTCACCGGGTGCTCTCCACTCAGCTGACTGCCTGTTTGATTCCGGAGTTTAGTGTTGGATCCAAGTTTCATCCATTGTCACATACCGATGCAAAAACTCTTGTTTATTTCGCGTAAACAGTGCCAAACAGCGTTCTGAAGCGCTCTTTTTCTATTGTTTTGAAAATAGAAAAAGTAGCATCACTAAAACCACTGTAACTCAATGACACAATGTCATGAAAGTTTGACACATAACTTCTAAAGGTTGGTACTAACAGAGAATGGTATGGATTTGTTATTAGAGGCACCATCTGTTGGTTAGTCCCGGGACCTTTTGATCGATGTGTTACAATTACCCATATGATTAAGATACAATAACGTATGGTTTAGATTATTTTCTTCTAAATGTAACCATTTATGAGATAAAAAAGCAAGCTATTTTCAGCACTAATTTCAAGGGACTTTTAGTATGTTTTTGCAAAAATCTAACATACCACTAAGTTTTTCCTTTAAATACCAAAAAGAAATTAATTTAATTGGATTGACACTGCAACAAATTTTATATGAAAATATGTCCTCTACCAATAAACACTTATTCAAAATATATGTATGAATTAAAATGATTCTGACCTGGCAAATCTTCTCCCAAATTTCGTCACATCCGGCTTTCTCCTGAAAACTGAGAGCAAGATCAAAGTTGTCTCCTTCAGACCATACGATGAGAGTGTCTTGCTGCTTCTGATACGCTGTGTCAGGCTGTATTTTGCTCTCCAACAACAGACTCCCATCGGCTTCCGCTCTCACCAACAGAGACATCCCCTTCAGCCTTTCCACGTAATTGGACGATACGTGTCCTGTGCCCCTGTCGTCCCATTGTCTCTCCGCGTTCAACGCGTACAATTTTACTCTCCTACGCGTATCTGTCGTCATTATTGTTATTTTGAAAGACTAGCACACGAGGGCCGATCAAACTGATTTTACTGATTTCTTTATCACCATCACCCTTCACGTACAGTTCGTGGAGCGATATTGATCATCTGAAAATTAAAATACTACAGGTCACTAAATATTGTAAAATTTAACATCTTTGAACTTATCAACTGAAAATATTACCAGTTTGGTTTACAATAAGACCAGAGAGTTCTAAATTCTTTTGGCAAGGTGAAACACTTTCAGATTATATTAAATGTGATTCATCAGTTTTCATTTTCACTAATGATGATTTGACTCCCATAAAATTGATTTTGTATTACTAAAGAGTTATTAGACTGAATTTACACCTGACAAAGTTGATTAATATCTGATCAAAATAAAACTGGTATGTGTAACTAAAATCATTGATAAGTGAAATCACAGTCGATGGTTACTATATACAGGGTGTCCTGTGCCTCAACGTCAAGCCGGTATCGAAGAGAAGGCCAACTTATGACGGTTCAGAGTTAAAAAAAATCTTGCAAAGCCTCATAAAATTTTTTTTTTTTTTTTGATCAAAAAACATTTTTTTTTTCGAACGTGCAAGTTTTTTGGTTTTATATCAGACTCTGACTAATAGCAGGAATATCTAGGATTGCGATACAACCATAAAAATCATAAAATATGGCAATTCGTAGTCACAGCATATAAACATTTGGCGCAGGGTAGCTACTTTCACAATTTTCAAAGAAATGCCTATAACTCGAAAAATATAAGACTTTTGCAAGAATATTTTTGTAACTCTGAACCGTCATAAACTGGCCTTTTCCTCGATACCGACTTGACGTTGAGGCACGGGACACCCTGTATATAATAAGTGAGAAAGTGTCTGATTTTATTTATCTAGTGCCACATACATATATATTAGAGTTATTTACGATTACATAGATAAATTTACACTATCATGCTATGTCACTATGAGTACGCAGGCAGATCTCGACACCTTTCCATCTATACATAACTTTTGGTTCAGCCAAATCCAAAAATTGATCATAAATATCCTTTTGTTCTCATGCCTTTTTCTTTTCCTTTTGATAAAATTTCTCCATTTACCTCCTTCCATTCTTTCCTCGGGCTATCTCTTTCTGAAAATGGGTTAACCATTTTGCGATTTAATCACTTTTATTGCAAATACAATCTGGCGAGCTTATTGCCAGGCGGCAATCTCTTCCAACCAACCAGACAAAAGTAAAAGAAGCAAGTTACGTAGTCGCATAAATCATTCAAATGACTATCCATCCCCACAAAATCCATAAACACATACGTGAGCATATACCCATGAACCCCAAAGACGGACAATCACCCGAACATTCTTTTTCATATAAAGTGAGATATCAATCAAAAGGAAAGGAAGGGATGGTGAAGAAAGGAAAAGAAAAACCAGGAATGAAACATGTTATTTTACTGAATAGAAATTAAGAGTTTTTTCAGTCGCTTCTTAAAGCACGCCGAGGACGGAGTGAGTCTTATATTGGTTTGTGACTGATTCCAGAGTCTCACTGCATGGACAGTAAAGGACAACGTAAAAAAAAGAGGAGCGGTGAACTGGAAATGCCAATAGACAATCTCTGTTTGAGCGTAGCACTAATCAATGATTGGAAAGACGCTGAAAAATTTCGGAGATAAGAGGGGGCGGCGGGACAGTTAAGGATATTATACAATAGACGATATGTGAATTTGGCGTCTATTTCTTACATTCAACCAGTTCAATTCCCTCTGGGATGAAGTTATATGATCGTACTTTCGTAGGTTGAAAATAAATCTTACACACATTTTGAAGGCGCTGTAATTTGTCCATCTGTTCCTCTGTAACATCCAAGTAACAGACATCCGCATAGTCCAGAATCGGAAAGAGCAGATATTGTACGAGTAAAATTTTGGTTTTAGTAGGTAGAAATCTTTGCAACACTTTAAGGGAATGAAGGCTGAAGAAGATCCTTCGGCTTACCTCATTTATTTGATCTCGCCATGAGAGTGTTATCTATTAGCACTCTTAGGTTTTTAACAGTTTTATGTAATGGTATGATAGATCCATTAAGTAATATTGGAGAAAGTATTCTCTTCTTAATTCTACCTATATCAATTTTTTTTTAAATCACTAAAACGATCATTCCTTACTCTCTCGTACATTGCAAAATTAAAAATTCTTTGTAAGGAACACAAAAAATTACCGAAAATCGCCAAAAGAGCACTAGTTACCACGCAAAATTACTCAGAGCGTGAACTTGAGCTGTTTCTTAAACGTCTCTATGCCATCACCCTTCTTACACTTCAAAACCGAGTATATTTCATGCTATTGGGCTAGCCACTCTAAAAAAACTAATTAAGATAAATCATAGTTGATCCAACTTCACTTCAATCTGGTTTCAGTCAGCTTTATATCACAGATGAATACAAGGTAACTCTTATCTATAATTTAGAAATGGTTGGATATCAACTAGGAGTAAAATAACATCGAATCATTACTTTGTTTTATACAAAATCAGTCAACCTAAACGTTAAGACGTAAATTCAGTCTTCAAGTATTAAAATCAAAAAATATTTTGTGCCAAGAATTTTTTTTTTATTATCTTTTATCATAAATTATTTGAAATAAATAAAAGAAAACATACATATCCATGCTCTCTGTTTTAGGGTAGGCAGAGTGAATAGATCTCCACAATTTTCTAACCAATCACACAACATTCGCCTCCTCTACATTCAAACATCTCATCTTGCACAATCTACTATTATTCATACTTCTCACTTTATCTTCTTCCAAAATTTGGCCCACTTGATCCGCCTACATTTTTTATAGTCCATATCTTTCACGCACACCTCGCATTTCTGCTATATTCGCTTAATGATTCTACCCACATGTCCAAACCATCTTAACACTCCTTTCTTCATCTTAGTTAAAACATCCATTTTATCCAAGCAATCATTTCTGATATTTTTATTCTGCCTTTTTTTAAAGATTGTCATACCACAATTTTTTCCTCAGTGCACACATCTGAATACCATATACAAAAGAAAATATTTGAGGAAATACAATTTTTTTTCTTAGATTATAAGTACCATAAAAAAATTAGGATGGACCAGAACTCACAAGTGTGATGGATACTTTGAAAAAGCTTCTAAAATTGTCACTTTTCGAGAGATGCTGTGACCAAGGAAACACCTTTTAAGTGGCTTTGGTAACTAACTAGCATTATTGAGATGAACTGTTTTAAAAATGTAAACAAATGTTAACTCACACCCTGATTCCTGTATTTCAAACAGTGGCTTAAAAATTAGGTCCATTTACAGTAAAAAAATCCTACCCCTTTTTCCCCATACACCCCTATTTCTCATCCAAAATATGTCCGTTTTTTAATCAATTACATATTAACGGTTTACTAAAAGAAATTGCGGATCAGCAATTGCCTCCGCTAGATTTTATTTAGTGTGATAAAGAGTAATTAATTCACTTTAAAAATTGTTTTAAATTGGTCCAAGTATTCTTACTGACCAATATCAAGCTTGGTAACTTTCTATATATTTTTATATAAAAAAAATACTAGTGTACTCAATTAAGCAAGTACAGTAGAGCGCTGATTATCCAGGGCTCAATTATCCCTGAGTTGGATTAACCGTGGTCCTATGTAGCACACTTTTATATTTTGCAATACTGAAAAATATTTTTTCTAAATCTTTAACGTGAAAATTACAAAGCAAGGACCTAAACTGTTATAACATCTATAATTTACATTGCACCAATTGACTAACACTAGTAAGTTGGTGGTGTTTCCCGCATCCACACCGATATGAAAGTGTGGATCCGGGGCTTCTCAATGTAATTGCCGCAGTATGATAAGACGTTCAGCTATTGTTGATGTCAAATATTGAGAAAGCTTGTTCATGTACTCATCTTACATAGCAAAATTTATCTAGCATTTCAACTCTTATAGTTTAATTCAATAAAAACTTAATTTGGATTACCCTTGTTTTTCATTACTATTCAGATGTGTCCCCCAATTACCATAGATAGTCGGCGCTCTACTGAACTGATTAGTAGAAATAGGTCTCAAAAAAACATGTCCATATTTTCATTTCAACTATTAAGTTAACCCGTACTGTATTACTTCAACTATAAATCAAAAATAGAATATTCACGAATTTCAATAATAAATATTTCAAACTTTATGTATGTCATGAAACTTGATTTAACTATATTATCATGTGTTGCACAATAATAATTTTAAAAAAAACTTTGTGGAGTTGATAACAAAGGAGATGGCGTGAAATTCAAAACTTAGAGAATGAATGTATATCATAATGATTGTGACAAATCTAAATTAAAACAATGCATTTTTCATATTATCACTTTTAACCAAACTGCTACTACAGCAATATAAAAAAAATGACTAAGTCCTACCAGAAATTAAACACTAAACTGGCCTGGAATAAAACAAATATTTTCCATAATTGAACAAATCAGCAGTTCTATTTAGTTAATGCCAATAAAATAGGATGTATCAATAAATAAATTGTTGAAAACAATAAAAAAACTAGTAAAATATTTAATACAAAATAACTTGCTTGTTCAGTGTTAAAAAAAATTAACAGTAGACTTGTCACAAATACAGAACTTCAAATATATTTTGTACTTTTCTAGTTATAAAAAGCACCGGATACACCAAGCACTTTTTGATGGTCACTTAAATCTATTTATAAAAAAGTCCCACTGCAACCAAAATAAATAAATAAGAAATTCTCTTAGTGATTTAAATCATTGATCAGGCGTTCTTATGCCAAATTATGATTTTTCCTTTTAAAATTAAAATCATATACGAACAATTTTATTTCAAATATGTAGACATGCATTATGCTTTCTTAATACAGAATAATACAAAGGACGATTCTGTATACATACAGCAAATGTATGAGTCTTTGATGCACCTTAGCGTAACACTATTTGAGCGAAATACAGGACATTAAACATTTCACTATTTACAATCCAAACAACGAATCTCACTCAACTCACACATATAGTCTGTAATATGGGACATTACCTTCATGAGAAACACACAGATAACTACAGATATCGGTACTTTTCCACCAGACACTCTTAGTTCCTTAACATGTATACAATCCTCGACTCTTCTATTATTAACACTATTTAGTTTTCTTATTTTTCACAAATTGGTCAACTTTTACCACTACAATCTCCATAAATAATTATCTTCGGAGTGCACCATCCACAATATTTTTCCTCAATGAGTACTTTTACATATTAAATTATTTTTAAATAATTGTTTTACGTCAATATTTCATTCCCTCTCGATTCATAAGATTGAAGTACCACGTAGTTAGTATCTTTGCAATATTGATTTGGCTGAAACACATCTTGCTACTAATTATTTTTCCAGATTTCCACCCGTTTTAAACTAAATTTTTAGTACGATTGTCAACAAATTAGTTAGATATTATGGCCACATTCCACAAAATAAGTTATTTTTTGAGAAAACGGCCAAGCAAGCGGATATCACTGACCGGTACGCAATGTCAAACGTCTTCAAAACGTGTGAAAACCTTGCAAGTCTTAACTTCCATACATCAAGGTCAGTGCCAAAACGCTATTATGAACTGTCATATTAGCTGTTTTCGATAATGCACGGATGATGTAAATGTTGTTCTATACACTATTCACATTATTACTTGTCGTAATTCTTTCAATATCCCTTCCACCCCGAGTCAACATACCACCAAGGTTTAACTCCCGACTCGCACTAGCTTCATCGAGTTTTAATTACACACACAAGTGATTTATGTAAACCCAAAATATACATCACAATCGTTTAACGCAAAATATTTGTTTATATTTTTATTTACATAACAGTACACACGTAATTGTAAAAAATAGACGCATCGTTCTATATCTTTCGACGGCAATAATTAATTATCGGCAAATGACAAAAACATCACAAAATTGGCACAACATCCCGGCGAGATGGAAACGAGTGTGTTATGTAGATTTCTAACAAATGCAGTGATTTGACCGTAAATGTAATAACCGAATGCGTTGTTTTTAAACAAATATCCTATTGTTACAATCGTCAAAGTGACGTACCTTTAACGGAGTACAACATCAATTGTCGCCATTTTTGATTCACAACAACGCTTGCTGTGCGGGGTTCACGATACTCCTGACAGAAACTCCAATAAAATGGAGGCAAATTTAAACTAAACCATTAAATATTTTTATTAACACGTAAATTTTCCAAAACAAATCCCTACGATGCTTTTTTTTTTAAATAAATCATTTTTTGTCGTGGATTTCGAAAGAATATTTTTTTGTAATCAATGAAATATCGATTTCTGACTTTTGAATATTGGTTTATTTTAAATGTTTTCTGATGAAGAGCTTACCATATGGTAAAGAAATAGATATTGTCGAATACGTCACTGTATCTCTCTTTTTATTTTGAGTACGAATCACAAAGAAAAGAAAGAGAAAGATGATGTCTGCTCAACTAATCCACGCCCGTATTCTGAACAGCTGAATGGTGGTAAGCAGGTACCATAGAGACACCTACCCATAAAACGTTTGTGCAAAAGAATTATTTGAAAATTGAGATTATATATTATATTATACATTTATATTACATTTTCGTATTTTTATTACTCTTCCATTGTAGCCTGATGTGCTTATTTCTACGTGAGAATTTCTTCCAGCTTACCATAAATATATCAAAATGCTTAAATTATAAAAAAAAATCTTTTTGAGTACCGTTGGGAAAAATCTAATACTGTCGGGTGGGAAATATATGGTTTACCCACTAAACCACGGAAGTCATCATTTTTGTTGTTTATAATATAACGTGTTATTCGTGAAACACTGTTATAAAATTTTATGTTTGGGCATTTTTATATAAAATAAATGTTAATGTGGAAAATTTCATTAAATAAAATGTGTAAATAAATTATATTAACTAAGAATCAAATGTTCTAAGATAGAACGCATGAAAATATTTAATAAGGTATACGTATTACACCATTTGAATTATAAATTACTCTCTGAGAATTGTTTTAGAATGTATTCGTACCTTTCAGTAATTTACTAAGTGCAACTACGGTAATGAATTCGGATGAAAACTATTTTTTAAAAAAGCATGTAAGGACTTGTCTAAAATTGAGTCAGGGATGCAAGTTTGTTTCGCTAGTAAGCTAAATAAATTATTTATACGTTTGTACACTTAATTAAAAACACTCACGATGATACGTTTATCTTGTACGAGTGTATTATGTTGAAAGTCGAACGTACGAAACTTTTTGATGACGTTCAGTGAATATGATTGAAGATTTTAAAAAATACAGTTATCATCCTATCCCCTCTCAAGGTCAGAAATATGTTAAGAAGTTTGTATGTGAAATAATTAACAATGTGACTGATTAATTAATTCATATGGCACTCCCTCACATGTGTAATACAGACATAATGAAAAAAGTGGCTGGGAGATAATATTGCCTTTCATCCCGATAATCAAAGCTTTTGACTTAAATCACTAGAGTAGGCAAGTAACTCACAGTTCATCATCACATGTAAATTATGCTCCTACTCTTGGTTATAATGTTTCAAAATAATCGATATTTATATATATCAACAGTATTTTTAAAAAGAGAAACTAACACAAACTATTTAATGACATGTAATGAAAACATATTTTATTAATTGCATATTATATCCTAGTTTATTGTATTGTAGTAATTAAAACGTTTATTTAGGTAATGGTCGATAAAATCACAATTTGTTCTACAGCATAGTTACATGGCTAGTTGAGTAGCATGCTACATAATATTGAAAATAAATATAACATTTTTATTTTTTCTAACTAGCTTTAAAAAAACTTTCAATAAGTAACGAATTTCTTTGATCGTTAGAAGTAATATTCATTACGCTGAAGGATCTTTCGACTTCTGCTGAACTTACTTACAGCAAAAACTTTTTATTTTTCTAGTTGTCTAGTCTTAAACACTAAATTTCTGTTTTATAAAGAACAACTTAGCGAACTTATTTACATGCAGCAATTTCTCAAAATTAATTAAAATGCATTTGAAAATTTGATAAACCCCTTTCATCGATGATGTGTTGAAAATCGTGAACTAGAATTGGACACTTTAAAAGCAATGCCAACTCTTCTTCTTGAATAATGGCCATGAATTCGTATATATGAAGGAAGATATGCTAAACGTTAACTCTTTAAGTATCTTTTTCCCTTCTAGCCATGGAGATCCTACAGTGAAAAGGTAATACCTGAAATCACTAACATAAAAGACTTAAAGATGGGTCACACGTAATTCTTCTTTTCAAAATAAATAATATAACTCGTTTTCGTTCGTAGCCATGGAGATAACATTATTTTCTGTCCATGTACTGAGCTTTACTAAATTAAAGGTTGAAATAATATTTTTATCTTCGGTTTCGAATCTGCTGGGGTAATATTTTGGAATAAAGATATTCATAAATCATCTTTTTAACGTCTTCTGGAAAAAGCTCTCAATTGTGTAAAATTTATCGGCAACAAAAAGTTTGCGAAACAAGTTATAAAATAAGAATCAGCCTTAATTTCAATTTTCTATTTTCTGCGTTATCACCCTTCAATACCGTTGGCTGAAAACGGAAAAATGATTAGCAACAAAAATATCGCTTTATTCGGCTGCCATTTGCTGTATTCTGTCATTTGTCTAATGTTATTGAATGAGTGTTTTTAATATTTTTTGCAATATTTGTGCATTTAAATGTAAATATTTCATTAGACTTAGGTAGTTAAAAGTTCAAATTAGTTTCCTGTAATGCGTGAGCGACGATTTTTTATACATATGTGAAAATGTGGGTAACATCTTTTGGTGTATATTTTTCTGGTTTTCAATAAACGTAATCGTTCGTTTTTTATTTTGATACCCATTGTTTTGTTTATATTAATAAGTTTCACGTTTCCGGTGATTATAAATTGTTTCGACGTATTTTGTTATATTTTAAAGTAAATATCTCTCAATGACGACCTCTCACAATGACAGATGTCATGCGAGGCTAGATTGAAGTTGAAATATTAAATATATATTTATTTTGTTGTTTATAAATTGTTTTCGTATGATTAAAAGTGAGCTGGTTTTAAATGGGTTGAAAATGTGTGTCAGAATTGTTATTGTGTAATTCGAAAAATATTACTTTCGTGCCTTGACATAGGCGGGTAAGTTCTTAAGAAATTGGTTATATTTTATTGATTATTGCATGTACAACATTCCAGATAAACTAAAATGTATAGTGCGAACAAATTTAAAAGGCATAGAAGGATATATTTTTGGCCTGTTTAATGCCTCGAGTTTGTAATTATTGGTTATTTGAAGCCACCGACGGAAAGGTATTAAATTATTGATGGGAAATGTGATAAAAATATACGCCTTGCTTTTAACTGGAAGCAGCTTGGCTTCTTTTTTTCTTAATGTATTTGATGATTGCTAGGAAGATTTGTCAAGTTAGTCGCTATGAGGTATGATTTAGATAAACGAAAGAAGAAACTTGTTTGACGGATATTATGGCTTATTCAGTTGTAATATGAACTGTAGACAATACATTAACCTAAGCTGGTAGGCATACAGATTAGCAAACATACATATTCCCATTTTTATCGTGAAGTGTCAAAAATTTACATTACAAAGGTTGCTTAGTTTTTTTTAATATACTGGTTAAAACACAATTATTGAAGCAAATTGAATGGTTTCAGAATGTAAATATAATAGTTTAATAAGAGTGAAAAATCTCCACCAAAAAATTGAAACTTCAGAGTATAAATTAAATTTCTTTATTGATGACATCCATTGTCTTACAATTGTGTGAATTTAGAGTAAGCAAAAGTAGTGTGTTTGTAAACAATGGGTGGATCTTTTATGAGGGAACTATACATATATATGTTGTATTTTATTAAATCTGTTGAATAAAGTACAACCTGGTGGGCTTATTACCATGCGGCAATTTCTCACAGCTAGAAAGATGTATGTAAATGAAAACCCGTGTAAAAAATCTGAGACTAACAGATTCTTTTTTTACCATTGGGAATCAAACTTGAGACTCCTGGGTGGAAACAAGAGCTCTATCAACTAGGTCACAGAGATCATCGTTGTTTCATTCTGAGGATTGCTGTTATTTTTTTCAATATATTTTTATGTCTCTCTCTTAATCTTATGTAACTTAAAGTTAAGTAGCTGCTAAAAGCAGTTTCTATATCGGCTCCATAGGGTGTATTATCCTGCCTTCTTAATAAGATCTACTGTTGATACCTGCTCAAACATTAGAGGCAGTATTGTTAGTCTGGGGCCAGATTAGAAATAAGCTTATTGTTTTTGAAGAACAAAGAGTATTCAATTAAATTGTAAAGCAGAACTAATACGTTTCTAATTAAATTATTTCATATGGTATATTTCAACATATCCGATTTAGTAATTTGGGCATGTTGAAGAGTGTGATCAGGAGACTATATTGTTTTTGGCCCCAATAGCCTTTGGGCTTAGAACCACTGGGAGTAGGCACGGAACTCATAGTTTATAATTGGATCTGTTGATAAATAACTACCACATATGAAGAGACAACACTTGGACATGCACTTGGTGCATGTGAGTATTGTTAACAGAGGAAATCTTACCAGACTGGGACTTTTAGAAAACATTTTTTGGCTACTATTGGAAAAAGGACATCCGGGTAGAAGTTAAGCGTTTAACCAATTAGACCTTAGAGGTCGTCCTAGTGATCCACCTTCAAACATCAGAAATAGATCTATAAATAACTACTTTCTACTTTTGAAAGGAAATATAATTTCACATTTACTTTGGGATTAGTTCCTTGATAATGTTTATAATTGGAAATGAGAATAATTTAACTATAATTGTGATAAATGTGGAGGAAATTTCGTCAGATGAAGAGTTATGAGAAATTTTGAAGAGCGTGTTGCGAAAGACCACTAAATAGCTCTAAACAACATTGAAATCCCTTAGATGATTGTTCACAACAGTATTTGCTAACTCTGATGTATAGATGTATCATATGTATACAGTGAAAAGCTGATGTTGAAACAGACTAAAGAAATCCGGATAAACGCTGCCTAATGTTTAATTGGGAAAATTCGGTATGAAACTATTGAATAAAGTGATTAAGATTGAATGTGAACAAAGGATTAATCTAATAAGCAGAATGAAGAATCACACCCTGAGTTGATTTGGACACGCAGAAAATAATAATGAAGGAAAACTGAAAACAAATTTATTGTGTAAATGTGAGTGGAAAGGGTGATAGAGAAAGACCAAAAAAAGCATAGTTGAACCGAGTCAGTAAAATTTTGAAGAAAATCGAAGGAGCCGTTCAGAAGGTATATAATAGGTTGTCCGGATGAAATGTTCGTTTTTTAAATGAAAGTTAGATGGGAAAAATATTTATTTATTTTCTTATAACATCGATACAATATATTCTCCTTCCATCTATTTAACAAATTTTTAATACTGTCAGAATAAAATTTAGTATATTTGGATGCAAAATTTCCTTGATTTTTTTTCAGCTAAATAGTGCTGCATAGATCTAAATAAATGATAATCTGAAGAAGCCAAGTCGAGACTATATGGTTGGTGAAGAATAGTTTTCCATCCAAGCTCCTTTATTTTATTTTCAGTAATCTTTTTTTCAATCATCTTTTTCAGTCATTTCAGCAATAAAATTGAATGTCGATTGAAAAAAATCAGGTCTCCTTGGCCTTATTGCTGAATTCAAATTTTTGAGTTGGGCACAGTATACTTCACTCATAATTGTTCTACCGTAAGGAAAGACTGTGATAAATTATGCCTTTTACATCCCACCATACACTCAAAAGCACTTTTTTTACAGTTAGACCCGGTCGAGGGGTCAGTTTTGCTACCTGCCCCTTTGTAAGTCATTGGCGTTTACCTCGTTGGTTAGAATATTGTACCCACTTTTCGTCTCGGGTCACTAAATGGTGTAAAAACGGAACGTTTGTCTCTTCGATTAAATCTTCACATGCACTTGTGTACCGCTTTGGTCTCATCTGTTAGATCGTGCGGTATCCATATGCTCTGCTTCACAATCTTGCCGATTTTTTTCAGATATTCTTGCACACTAGATTTTGAGTATCCAAGCGTGTCAGCTAATTGTCGTATAGTCAGTGTTGGATTTGATTTGATTTCTGTACGCAATATGTCATCATCCACTTTCACTACTCTTTCGCTTCGAGGATTGTTTTTTAGATTAAAATCACCACTTTTAAATTGTTTAAACCACCTAAATGTTTTGTTCTTGGTCTCTAAATGTGTCGCAAATGTTTAGTTGCAGTTGTTGCATTATTTTATTAATTTCGTATAAATTGTTTGTCAGGTATATAACTCTCCATCCTTAAAACACATTAAAAAAAAAAAAAATCACTAAAATAACATTCTCCAGATGTCAACTGATGAATGGAACACAAAACACGTCTTGTAGAACCAAAGACTGAAACACAACTGATGGTTTAAAATGACCATGCAAAATACGCCTTTTTCGCCCGGACAACCTAATGTATATAAAAACGTTTGGTACTTTGTTCTCTGTGTCTACCCCAACAGGGAACCGGCATGGTGGTGTATGTATGTGTGTTAATCCAAAATGCTGAAAACTATTTGAAAAAAATGCTGAGCTATATGAAGTGGTGACCTTCTGCTTAGAAGTCTATGACACGTATTTATAGCTTGACTTTAATATTAAAAACTGAGTCTTAAAAAAAATTTTTACTGAAGAAATTAGTATTTAAAGTTGAATCTCATAGAAATTTTTCGTAGCATCTTTTAATAAGGGCTCGTATGATTTGTTTTTATCTCACTTTAAAGTTTGGAGCTTATGAGGTCCGACTCTGAATACAAATTATGAAATTTTAAGGCTAGAAATTAGTATTTAGTCCACACTGAATTCGGGCCTAAGACATCAACTTTAAGTTGACCAAGATTCTCAATTGTTTAGTGCTTATAAGTTTTCTTATAAATTAGAAAACAAAGAACTTTTGAGGTGGTATATTGTAAAACAGCTGCAGGTCATCAAACCTTATATATTTTTCCTTTAAGTAATTTATATATCTACATACAAGGTATATTTATTATTATTTATATCTTTTTCCTCAAATTGTGTGAATATTTTCCAAATAATATCTGATAAATAATTTATGTTTGATGAAAGTTTTCCTCATTAAGTCACCAAGTGAGATAATAAAATACTTATCTCAGTAAACATCAACCTTGCTATACTCAACTTGTGCTAATTGCAGTGCGTGACTTAACAACACTCCTTACTCCCTAGATCACATAGATGAAGTTTACTTAATTTAAGCTACCGTAATAGCCTGACTATAAGGTGACTCCGATTATTAGGCAACCATTTTTTTAATGTTTTTTGGAAAAACTATTTACTGATTACAAAATTTTTATTACTATTTTACACAAACGTAATTACAATTTTTTTGTCAGTTTTTTTAAATAAAAACCTCACCTTATAGTTGTGCCAATATGGTACATCAAAAGTTAGCAACACTTTGAACTCATAGATATTTTGTAGTTTTGTACGAAAACCATGTTCAAGAATCAGGTGTTTTTTTTTATTGACTCCGCGTTTGTGCCATGTATTACATATCCTTCACATAAATTTTTTTTTACATCATACATTTATGAATTAAATTAAAATGTTTATTTTATGTTTAATATCTTAAATCATTGTCTTCATCAACTATTGTCCAGTTAATGTTGGGCATTGACAATGTATATCCCTAATAATTAAAATTTTCACACCAGCAATTATGCATAATTGTCAATATTACATGCTGTAAAATGTTCAAAACAATTTTTTAGGAAAATGTTAACATCAGCTATATATGATAGTTGACACTGTCGGGTAATATAACACATCGATCAATAAGTCCCGGGACTAACCAACAGATGGTCATCAATAGCGAATATTACATAGCATTATTGGAGCGTTTGAAGGCAGAAATTGCAAAAAAACGGCCCCATATAAAGAAGAAAAAAGTTCTCTTTGCTGCACTGTGTCACAAGTTGATGGTAACGATGGCCAAATTGCATGAGTTGAACTTCGAATTGCTTCCGCACCCACCGTATTCTACAGATTTGGCCCCCAGTGACTATTGGCTGTTCGCAGACCTCAGAAAGATGCTCCAGGGAAAGAGATTTGGCTCCAATGAAGAAGTGATTGCCGAAACTAATGCCTATTTTAAAACCAAAGATAAATCGTTCTACACGGCTGGCATAGGAAAGTTAGGAAAGCGTTGGAATGAATGTATCGCTCTTGAAGGAGACTATGTTGATGAATAAAGAAGAATTTTGGCAAACAAATGTTGTTTTAGTAGTTAGTCCCGGGGCTTATTGATCGATGGGTTAGCATTTCTTCAAAGACGTATTTAAATTTATAAGTAAATATTATCACTAAAATAGCTTTTCAATTTTCAAGCCAACAGACATATAGAAATTCATTTAATAGAGTTATACCGCGTGTGAGTGATAATGCTCTCAATATATTTGTTCGAGAATAGGGCATTGTATATAATCTTAGTTATCAATGACATAATTGTCGGGCACATTAAACGGAAGTTTGTTGATCAACAGGGTGTTTGCTATTTTTCCTTTTAAGTTTATATATCTACATACAGGTATAAATAACCTTTCCTAACATTTATGGAGTTTATTCAAAACATATTCAAAAGATAAATTTTATGGTATAGCCACTGGTAATAGCCATATAGCCCTAGAATAATGATACATAAATAATTCAAATTATTTTATATAAAGGTAAAAGAAAAAATATATTAATTTCAATATACCTAGTCTTGCCATAAATTCTGTTACAAAGTGTTTGAATTATTATAAAAAAACAGTGCTTCTTACAAATGATTTATTATATTGTTAGACTTACACACATATCTAATATGAAAACATACATCTTTTTCAAAATGTCCTCCCTTTGCCTTCACACAGGCCTTTAACCTTTCCTTTCCGGTGTTGGGTATCTTCTACACGTTGCTTCAAATAACCATCAATATCTCTATAAATATAATAAATACAAGGTTAAGATTCTAGGTATTCCTCCATAATATATTTACGCATTGATTTAAAAAATAATATTAATAATAATCAGAATTTATCGACTACATCGTAAGTATTTTCTGAATATCGGAAACAAATTCGCATTTAAACGCTGTGAGTGCCTCGATCTTGGGTCTTGACGATAGGTGAAAAGTATGCGGGAAGCGCGACACTATATTCGCATCTCACTTTTGCATACGTCACTGAATAGCGAGGAGCGCAATTGTCTCCACCTCGCAAGTGTAAGCGATGCGCGAGTTAGCCCCCAACCCTGCCGCGCTTCAGTAGCTGTTGAGCTGGCAACGAGACTAGACCTACGCCCGTTCCGTGAGCGGTGCCAGATGGTTTTTTAATGTTTTCAGCAAATAAATCTCAATTATTATAATTTTTAACTTCAATTATAATTAATTAAGGGGATTATCTATGAATGTTCTTATTTTTCCGATTTAAAATCGCAAATTTTTTATCGCGTACTCACTACCCAACACCGGAACACGCGTTTAATTTTTATCACCGTAAGGGAAGGGTTAAACGTGACGGCCAATCGTCAACGGCAGTATGCACAATGTATATTGGAAAATTTGCCACTGCTTTCTTTAATGATTGTTTCAGACTCTCCAAATTTGGATGTCGTCTGCTACAGGTCATGTTCTCCAACATTGACCACAATTTGTAGTCCAGTGGATTTAAATCTGGGCTTCCAGAAGGGCTGATCTTCAGCTCTAATAAACTCTTGTGTATGAATTTCTAGCCTTTGCTGGGTGGACTTTGCCTTGTGGGCTGGAGCAGAATCTTGTTGAAAGATCCAATGACCTGTATTAAACATGGGTCATTAAGAGGCTTGACGATCTTCTCTAAAATGTCATTTTGGTATGAATTTGCACTTGTCTTCACACCCTGAGCACAAAAATAAAGCTCAGTAACCCCTTCGTATGAGCCACCCCACCAAACCATCACAGATCCTGGATGATGACCTCTCTGAACTCTATGAATGACTTGAGCGGCCTCTCGAGAGCTATATGCGTACACCCGATGATCATTTTGCTTCTTATAATTTTCTTCAATGTTGAAAATTTTTTCATCGGAAAAATGAATTTTGCGATGCATGTTGTTTTTGTATCGGTGAATCAGTTGTTTAGCTCTGGTCTTTCTGATGTCCCTCAAAGATGTAAGTCCTGAGATGTATGTCCTTTTTCGGTAAGCCCCCATATTTGTGTCCAATTAGATAATACGAGACATACTCCGTGTCGAAATACCCATCTCGCTGGACATGATTTTTTGTTTGCGGAGTGGATTTCTTCGGATTCTGTTACGGCTTTGATGACTGCTGGAGTTCTTACGATTCGCGGTCGACCACTTCTTTGCCGATATTTAATACCTTGAGTATCTTTGAATCAATTAATAGTACGAAATACAAACTGATGACTGATGCCCAAAGATTTTAAAGTATTAAAAATGTCTCCCGGCGTCTTTCCAACTTTACGTAACGCAATTACAGCGATACAGTTTTCTTTACCGTCCTACTGCATGTTTACTGGTCAGCATTCATTGACTAACTGATTATAGCAATACCACAAGGGATGGATAATTACCTAAAAAAAGGTTTTAAGTTTCTACCTGCTATTGTTTAGATTTTGTGAGTGTTTGAATTTGTGTAACAGTATTTATGGCAGGACTATGTACATACTATATATTTAAAAAAAAGAATTATTTTGAATTAATAGAATATCATAAATTCATGCAAATATATATGGTGTCGAAGAAGTTTTTTTGTATCTCTCAGATATATGTCGTTAAGGCAAAATTTTCATTGCTAATTTCATTCCAATTATGTTGAATATATATTATGAAAGTGAATAGATCATCTTAATTTTTTTGGCCATTGTTGATTCAAATTACTAGACCGGTTTTTTTGGTGTAATTTTGAAGATCGAACAAAATAAGTTGTTTTTTCGACGCTTGATGCTGTTTTACTACCGCAAAGGAAAAAAATGGGAACACAAACCAAAATAAGATATAATCAATGTATGACGACGATGCTGTAAGCAATCATGTGTATCAAATGTGGTTCAAAAAATTTTGTAATGATACGACACACAAAGATGGTGTCTGATCTGAAAGGTCGATTCCCACTAATGATGAACAAATCAAGGGATGGATTACCAGTTTTCAAGAACAAATCAAGGGATGGATTTCAGTGAATAACTTTGATGGGATTACCAGTTTTCTATGTATAACACGAGATATTGTTGAGATACTGAAAATATTAAAAGCCACCATCCACGAACTTTTGGTATAATTTTGCTTTTGAATTTGACCTACAATACGAAATTACTTTCCCAACAACCCAATACATCTGGTAAATTTATAGCTTTAAATATTTTCATTGAATTCATCAGCTTTTGTTTCACAATTATTATCAGTATCCATGACCATGGTAAAGCTTTTGTTTCACAATTATTATCAGTATCCTTGACCGTGACCGTGGTAAATCTTAAACTTGGTAAATTAAACTATTATTTGTGTAAAAAGAACTCAAATTAAAATTAAAGATAAATCTCATAGAAAATAGAGATGAGGATTGGATTTGTTTAGAAGTTAGGGACAAGGAATATTTTGAAATAAAGTTTTAGTTTTTTTTTATTGATAATGAATAGTTTTGTCTTATTGAGCTAAGAACATTGTTCTAAAGTAGGTTATCATAATTTGCTCATTGCAGGACTATTATGCGTTTCATACATTTGGGAGAGAGTAATTCTACTACTGTTAGTCCTTAGGGATGTCAATATTATTGCATGGAATGTATAGCACTTTGAATTATTATTCGATAATTAATTTGTTTTTTGTTTCAGAATGGGTACATGGGGCCAAATATCATTAACAATAAGTTGTATTTATAGTGAATTAACTCGCTGCTCGCTCTCTGTAGGAATACTTAATACTTGTGTCATCGGAGAAGTATGAGCAAGCCTGCAATATGTTCAATTTAGGCACAACCAACAGCGTAGGGTGAGTTGAGTTGAGTTATCGTATACCGTAGGCATATTGCGTGTAAGATTATCCGCAGAATATATGGTCCAATTTATAACTATGGGGTATAGTCAGGTATGGCGAAGGTAGTGTAGCAAAAGTTATAAAAAAATCCTAGACTGCACTGACTTGTATGTAAGACATTGCAAGGAAGGTTTTGTTCAGCGATCCAATGAGGCATAAGAGAGTGGGAAATCTAAAGCTGAGATGACTGGATAGGGTGACAGAATTGTCACACTCTAAGTATAAACTGGTGAGAGAGATAAGTGACAGAGAATCCTGCAGGTAGCCAAGACACATCCTGGGTTGTGCGGCTTATGGTTATGATGATGATGGGTGTGTTGCAATAATTGATCGCTTCTATTGTACAATCAGAATTAATTTAAATAATATATTTTAAGATATCCCGTGTTTTGAGGAAAACTCGTATATTGAGCCTAAGTTCCGCCTGACAACTGCAATGAAGTAAAACATTATTTTGCAGGTGGTATCCAAATCCACAAACTTCTGTCTGGTAAGCTGTGATGACCAAGCACACAAATTTGACGCAATATTTTCTCCATTATTAAAATACTACATTGTTATAAAATAAAATAAGTGTTAAAAAGCTGTTGATTAGTATATAATGCTTGTAGAAAAAAAATACCCGTATTTCCATAGTCTGATCAAATAGTTTTGTTCCGTTAGAGCTGGCCCCAAGTACCCTTCATAGCTGTGAATAGCATGTAGTCGGTCATTGGGAGCTATAAATTAATCATTATCATTTTCAGCCTGTGTCATTCTATTGCAGGATATATGGCTTCCCAAAACTGCTGTTACTCTTGCGCACCCACCCGCCTTCCACATCCATTTTAATCTGGCCATTTTTTTATGTAATCCATCTTTGTGGCCATCTCGGTTATGTCCATGGGCGTTATTTCAGAATTCTCTTCCCTTATCTGTCTTCTTACTTACCTTTATTTGCTCTTATGTCATTTTAAAGATAGCTATTAACAAAAGTATGCAAACAAATTTAAAGATAACGTAATTATACATTGATTTTACCCTGTTTTGATTTCAAATATTTAGTAGAAACTACTTAATAACTGGACACATTCAGTTATAAACATTTTAGTAATTAAACATGGTGATTCTGTTGATTACACAGTTTTATTGTTTATAAAAATCCGAACGAACTTTGTAATTGTTGATGTTAATTTTATCATAATGTGATAAATTTATTTGTTTATGTTAATTACTAGATTTTTCATCTAACTTTACTTTTCTTCCTTTGCTTTTGCTTCACCTCTGTGTTCTACATAGTCCTACTATAAATTCTTTCCCTACTTTCATGATTTAACAATTTACCTGCAAAACCAATTCTAGGAATCGTAATAGCTTGCACCGTTAGCCTAGCATACCATATGTGAGAAAATGAGGGTCAGTTTGCAATCAACTGTTAACATGTTAAGATGCAATGTGGTAGTTACGAAAACCCTGTTGCGATTATTGCCTTACACAAAGTTGGTAAAAGTGCAAGTGAAATTTTTAATATTTCAAAACCATTGGGTTCCAGGTTAGTGTTTCGTGCTATAAAAGTGAAGTAAACGATTTGCTAAGAAGCAGATTGCTCCAAATAGTTTGATCACAAAACGTCGTAAAAGCTGTTGAAAAAATCTGAACCCCCCTAAGAAAGCAGAAAATCATGTCTAGGGAGATTGGAATATCCACCAAATCTATGTCAAGGTTTATAAAACCAGGCCTGGGGATAAAACCCTATCATAGAAGCACTGGCCACCTATTAACTACCGCTCTAAAAACATTCGGTACCAATGATCAAAAGAGCTTGTACGGTGATATGACGACGGTGGATACAAAAAAATACTTTTTTCAGATGAAAAAATTTTCACCGTAGAGGAATCCTATAATAAACAAAATGATAGTTTATGCAAGAAATTCTTAGGAAGCTCATGAGGTAGTCGGAAAGGTCTAAATAGGTCATCATCCAGCATAAGTAATGATTTGGTGGGGAGTGGCCTATGATGGTACCTCAATCTACATTTTTGTGGACAAAGTGTAAAAAATTCAGCTTAAGTTTACCAAGAGACAGTTCTGGACGCTATTGTGAAACCCCTGAACATGATTTTATTCAATAGAAGTCACTGGGTATTCCAACAAGACTCCGCACGGACCCATAAAGCGAAAACAATAGCAGTGGTTAGAAAACAATATTCCAGCGTTTATTAGTGCTTCCAAGTGGCCTTTTGGCAGCCTAGATCTCGATCCCCTGGACTATAAACTGTGGTCAGTATTAGAGGAGACAGTGCATGGTAAAAGACATCTCGATATTGAGTCATTAAAATGTGTATTGAAGTGAGCTGTGGACACTTCCGTTAGATACTGTGTGTGCCATCATAGATGACTATCCACTCGATTAATAGCCTGTGTAAAAGCGAAAAGAGAACATTTCGAATAATGTATTTTTTTAAATTATGAGTTACAATATATGGCAGGACTAGGTATAGTCAGTCTACAGTCCATTTCCAAGTACTAGGCGTATCCAGAAAGTAAGTGTACTGAGGCTCTCACGACCGGATGGGTTTTATTTTCGACATGTTGGCTACATTTCCGTGTAGCCTGACTCTTCCCCTCCGCAACGAGACCAGTTCGAGGTCAGTACGTTGAGAAGTGTCGACGCGACAACACGTTTCGTGAAAAATGTCAATCCAATCTCCCGCCAAGTGCGAAATAAATAATGCCGGGCAAGAGTTTTTGAGGCGCTGCAAACTCCATGGAGATGAATTTCTCCACTCCATCGTTACTGGAGATGAAACTTGGGTTGCACACTACACGCCTGAAACCAAAAGGCAGTCTCAACAGTGGCGTCACACCTCTTCACCCTCCGCCAAAAAGTTCAAAACCACAATTTCAGCCAAGAAAATCATGGCATTCCGTGTTTTGGGACTGTCAAGGCATAATTTTAATTGAATATATGCCTCAAGGGGAGACCATCAACTCTGCAAGATACTGTGAGACCCTAAAAAAATTGCGGAGGGCGATTAAGAACAAGAGAGGCATGCTGACAACGGGAGTCTGCCTGCTGCACGACAATGCCAGACCACACACGGCCAATGCCACGAAGGAACTGCTCGCCTCGTTTAAATGGGATGTCCTGAACCATCCCGCGCATTCCCCTGACCTAGCACCTTCAGATTACTATCTCTTTACCTCCCTGAAGCTGCACATGGGTGGAAAAAGGTTTTCAACCGACAAGGAGGTAAAGGAGGAGGTGGAGAAGTGGACGGAGGGGTTGGCGGGAAACTACTTCGAGGAAGGCATCAAAAAGTTGATACCCCGCTTCACCACCTGCATTGAGAGGAATGGCGACTATGTCGAAAAATAGCTTACATATGTACTACGGTAACCACGTAATTTTTTTGATTAAAAAAAAAATTGTAACCTACAAAAATTCAGTACACTTACTTTCTGGATATGCCTCGTAATACAATTATAAATTATATGGCATACCAATGATATTCTAAAATTGTATAGTAATCGGTCGTTACAAGAATGTTTCATATTTTGAGTAACATTTTACAAGTGTCAAGAAACTGACTGTAGCTTCTGTTAGCTTGCCGTCACTCCAGAGTTGAGAACAATTATTTTGAAGAAATCATTTGACATAACCTGATTTGTTTGCTTTGACCCATTGCAACTAGAGAATTTGCACTCAGATATCCAGAACTCTGTGGAATACACTTTTTCAAGGTACATATTGTGTATTTATCATTATCATTATTTATTGTATTTTTTTCCAGGTACAATGGAATCTCTCAGTTGTCAGATATCCGGTGTGCCCCTCAATACGAGAGTGGCATTGAAAGACCACTTTCTTCGCCCAGTGGGAAGTTGCGGGCATTTATTCATAATGAAACACAGTCCAAATCCTCGCCTGCTCAGAGAGATGCACAGTCTCGAAGACCGTCTCATCCTAGACTGGATTCTCCATCTATAGGAGATGATGTATATACATTTAAAGATTCCGATCCCCACCTTAATAACATTCACCACAACTCTCGCATAAAAAAACCACCGATAGCTGATAATAAAATAGATGCAATAGTTAAGAAATCACCCGAGAAAATGCTGCAGAGATCTCCTAAAGATACTAAGCAAATGAATGGGTTTGATCCAAATAGAAATGACTTTGGTTTACCACTTTTAAATGGGGTACATACTGTAAAAGTAGATTTGAAGAATGCTTCAATGAGAACACCTGTCAAAGTGACTGTGAGGCAGAATAAGGATTTGTTTGGAAACTTTTCTTTCGGTGATTTCGGGAAGTTTCCCAGTGATCATTACGACAAAGAGGTGAATGATACCAAAAACAGTATTACTAGATATAGTGTTAATCCGCTAGAGACAATGTTGGGCTCCGCATATCACGAGCCCAAGTTGCATGAGACTGAAATCAAGAAGGAAGCGGATACTTGGGACGTGGAAGGGTCTGTCACCACTCCTCTTTTCAGTACTTCTTCAAAGTTTACCTCGAGCCCTGCTCCTAGAAAATTACCATCAGGTAAATCAATTCAATAATCTAATAAACACTATCATATTAAGTATTATGAAAGAATTTCACAACTTTTATTGATTGTTGAATGAGATTTTTTCAAATTTTTTTACTGTATTTTTAAAATAACTGAGTTTCAATTTTACAGGTTATAAGTGTTTTAGACTTAAATATGTTGTTGAGTTTATGATGCAGTTAAATTACGCACGAGTATGTGATGGCTTGGGATTTAAGGATGTGAATGTTATATAGTATTTTGGGCAAATTTATGGAATTTTTTGTTAGGCATTGAGCCTATTTCGTCATAGGCCTTGCCTTGTGAAATGTTTCTCTATAACCACAAAATGGACTTTTTTGCATTATCATGTATTAGTTCTCTACAGTTCACCTTTTCATATTGTGTATTGTGGATAGTAAAAATTAAAATAAAATTAGGTTTCCATGAAGTGATTAATCAAATGAAAATATTATCAAATCATTTATTTTAAAATGCGTTGGCCCGTATTTCAACATTCCTACTAGAAACACTCCCCCATGCACCCTACTAGAAACACTCCCCTATGCATTCTACTAGAAACACTCTCCCCTATGCATCCTTGGAAAAAATAATGAAAGATCTGAATCAATGCTGTATAAATGCTTGACTGAGAAAAATATGTAGGATTATAATAAGGAGAGAATATGGAATGAAGTGACTAAGGATGAATGAGAACTTAAGATTTATGTATTATGCAGGATGAAAAACATCACTCTGAGATGGTTGGAGTATGTAAAATGAATGAAAAATTTAATTGACAAATTTACAGTGCGAATGTGAGTGGCAGGAAAACTAAGGAAAACAAAGTTAGACCAAGTAAATGATATTTTGAAGGTAGGCAATGTAAAAAGTTAGAGAAATCGAAGAGTCTGTATGAAGTGTATGGGCGTGGAGGGGATAAAAAAGGTTACGTCTTGAAAGTCTGGCCCTCTATCTTCTCTACTAGCCCTACAGGAAATAGCCATTTATTGAGGATTCACTTTTTTGGCTTATCACCAAGTCATTTTGTTACAGGATCAAAGAGATGACCTCCATGGCTTAGTGGTGAAATGCTTAGTGTCTTACTGTGGTGTTTTGGGGGCAAAATAAAGTGTTCCAACCTGGTTATTTTCTCATTGGTTGGTTGGTAGAAGTTGCTAAATGGCAATAAATTTGTCACATAGTACATTTGTACATTATGATGAATTCAATGAATTCTAAAATTTATGCCATTTGTTGATTAAGTTTCATCCTATAGGTGAACCCTCAACATTAAAACATTTTTCTCTATACACCCTTCAAAATGCACAGGCTGTCACTCTTAAATCTCTAAAATACTTCATTCTATTATGTTGGTCCTGAGACACTTCATCCCTTATCAAAGTAATCAGTCATATTAGTTTTTTTAAAAAGGATTGTCATTTCTAAAATTTCCTGCTCACTTAGCTTAGAAATATGAAACCGGATTTTTTTTATAGAAAATGCACATTTATTGTATGAAAATGGTAAAAAATATTTTATTCAAAGTATTGCCCATCGCTAGCTACACATGTTTCCCATCTCTCTGGCAATTTGTGGATGCCACACCAAAAAAACTGTTGCAATTTTGAGGCAAACCAATCATCAAGCCATTTTCGTACATATTCTTAAGAAGTGAAGCGCTGCTCAATAAGTGCGTGTCCCATCGATGCAAATAAGTAGATATAAATATGGATATAAAATCGGATGGAGCCAAGTCTGGTGAGTAAGCCGCATGCGAAAGTATTTGCCAACTAAACGCCTCAATCGTTTCCTTGACCAGTTTTGCTGTGTGCGATGGTGCATTATCATGAAGCAAAATCACTTTGTGTTGCCTCTTTTGATATTTTGGTCGTTATTCACGCAATGTTTGGTTCAAATCCATCATTTGTTGTCGGTAGCGTTCAGTATTAACGGTTTCGCCAGGTTTTAGCAGCTCATAAATGATAACACCCTTCTGATCCCACCAAACACAGAGCATTGTCTTCCGTCCATAGCGATTTGGCCTTGCAGTCGATGTCGCTGGTTTGCTTGGAGTTACCCACGATCTTTTACGTTTAGGATTCTCGAAATATATCCATTTTTCATCGCCAGTCACAATTCGATGGAGAAATTATTTTCTTTTGTACCTGGCGAGCAACATTTCGCAACTGGTTTTTCGGTTTTCCTGCTGTCTTTCATTCAGCTCATGTGGAACCCATTTCCCCACCTTCTTGATCTTTCCCATGGCTTTTAAATGTATGGAGATGGCTTCTCGTGTCACATTTAATTGATCCGCGAGTAATTTTTGCGTTTGAGAGTCATCCTCATCCAACAATGTTTGCAATTCGGCATCTCCAAACTTTCTCGGTGGTCTTCCACGTTCTTCGTTTCTCACGTCAAAATCGCCACTTTTGAATTTTTTAAACCACTCAAAGCACCGTGATTTACCAAGAGCATGCTCACCGTAAACTTCGACAAGCATTCGATGCGATTCTGCATTAGTTTTCTTCAAATGGTAACAGAAAATCAATGCTGTCCGCAAATCGCAGTTTTCAGGTGCAAAAACAAACATGTTTAACGCTATGAAAACATATGTAGTGTATTAAATTTGTATTTTTGTGTCTTGTTTTTGTCTTTGACAAGTGTCAACACAAGAAAAAGGCGTCAATGACGCGGTTTGACAGTCACTACATTGACAACTAGAGCCATCTATGAGCAAATTCCGGTTTCATATTTACAGACCTGGTATAGTGAATGGGGAATATAATGTCTGGATGAATGAGCACCCACTGGATGGTGGATCTTGTAGGAAGTCATATCATCGAATCCTAACAAGACGCTTTCATGAGGAAAGGGTTGTCCAGGAAGAGTTGTCTCAGCAAGATCACCATCCTCAGATATGGAGATTGGATAAAGAAAAAATACTTAAATGGATCAAGTAACAAATAAATGTGATTATTTCCAGGTAAACCATTAGCATTATCATCGAGAGCAAGAAGAGGTCGTGGTCCTGCCTTGCATGAGGCCCTGCAGAGGATAAGCCCCCAGGACTCGAACCGGCAGTGGTGTGCACCCACCACACCGCACTTTGAGTGCGTGCCCTTGGACAATAAGCAATTTGAGGAAAAGAATGACAATTGTGGTGAGCTGAGAATCTATCAGAAATTAGTTACTTAAAAAAATATTTAAATCTACTTTGTAAATTCCTGTTCCAATCTGTCAGTTTGTCGAGTCGAGATAACATAGTGTTTATGGAAACTCGAGTCGAGATAACATAGTGTTTATGGAAATTACATAGTAAATTTTATCATAATTATCGATATGGAGTTCTATGAAATAAATCTAAAAGCATCTAAATACATAAGATTGATTGAAATAAACATACATTGAAATAACATTGATAAAATATAAGAGAAATAAACACCAATAATAATACTAAAAGAATGGAACTCTATAAAACCATTGTTACTGCCACAAGAATAAGACATACGGTTTCGAGTCCATTCCTTTTTAAATAATAATGAATACAATAATTGAAGAAGTTGCATCACTTGAGCTGGGCTATAGAATGGGAGACAACCTAATTTGTATCATATGCTATGCTGATGATGTAACAATAATTGCAGAATCTGAAGAAAAAACTAAATATTTGACATTCTCTAAAAAAATGTTAAATACCATGATGGAATTCAAATATTTCAATTCGATCTGCTCAGCTACAATGCTCTCCACATAGAAATAAGAGAGATGAAGAGAGATATGTGGTTTGGAATAGCCCTTACATGAGAATAGACAGTAAGGTCAAAATTTATAAAGCATTTGTGAGGTCAATCAAAATTATTGGAATAATACTAAACATCTCATTGGAATAAAGTCTAATGGAATAAAAATCCTCAGCCATTGCAGGCAAAACATTTAAAGATAGAGTAAAAAAATCTGAAAAATATGCATAGAAGATATTGTGAGTTGAGGTATAAACTGCAGAAGACATTGGTGAGGCCATATGGGAAGAATAGATAGTTCAAGAGTTTTTTTCATGACAATGCATGAAATATTTGCTGGCTGTTATTTCTCAGGAAGATGCCCAAAAAGATGGAAGAATAGCTAGGATTCAACATCTCAACAGAAGCAGTCCTGATAACAGATCACAGGTCTAACTAATGAGAAAGAAGAAGACAGTCTAAAAGTTGCATATAATCATCCTTCGACAAGTCTTACAATTCTTAGAACACTGCCAGTGGCAAGGAGAATGTTTTACAAAAGGTTTGTACTTAAAAGAAGTGTGAAGAGATGACAAACAAGAGGAAGATCTCCAATACTCCTGCAAAGTCCTGTTAGATCCGAGTGAGGGATGCAACAAGACTGCCAAATTACTCACCACTGTTCTCTGAAGAAGAGTTTTGAAATGAAAATAAGTTATCTTGATTGATCAGGAGACTGCAAACTTGTGTTTTTTTTTCTGTGACTAGGTGTTTTTTCTGGCAGATCTTGATTATGATAGTTTTATGTTTTTTTGTGATTATTATTGCAGTCCAAGCATGGATGGATGGGATTGGGGGCTCGGAGCCGAGCCTGGGCCGTGCGGAGAGGCTGGCAGCCAGGAGGGCTGCCCTGCGGCGCCGCACCACCCAGCTCTGTAGATACACTTCCTGCCTACACTCCTCTTATTCTCTCCACCACAGTGTTAAGGTGAATCCACATAATAAACGTCTTTGCACCTAACAGACTAATAAATTGCAACATAGTCGGAAAAATCCTTCTAAAAATGAACTTGTTTTTATAGATATATCTTATACCATTCCCTTCAATGATATCTACAGTCATCCCTTGGTATCCGGGGAATTGGTTCCAGGACCTCCTGCAAATTCCAAAATTAGCAAATACTAAAGCCATTTATATTAAATGGTGTATTTGCATATAACTTACAAATATCCTCCCGTGTACTTTAAATAATCTTTAGATTACTTATAATACCTAATAATATGTAAATGCTATGTACAGTACCCGGCGGTAAGTAATACACATCGGGATTAAGAAAGAGACTGTCGGCCATAATTGGGTAACTTCGGCTTTGTAGAGTGTCGTCTCGAAAAACATAAAGCTCAACAAACTAAAAAAATTAACAAAGCGAAACACATGTTTATAGAAAAACGGGGTAAAATTAGTAATGGCGGATCGATGAATATTTTTTTTTTTTAACTGCGGATAATTTATACATAAAAAAAGTATCAACTATCTCTATGATGTACATGACATACAAGTAGTAAGGTTAACACGTTCCGCGCCGCGTAGGTCACCGGTGACCTACCATGTTTTTGACTAGGGCGCCACATAGGTCACCGGTGACCTACGTGTTTTTTTTTTATAAACAGTCCCAGTGCGCCAGCGGTCACATTTACTACGAATTTTAACATTGAATGTGACCTATGGCACCCCTGAATATAATGCACATAAAAACTTCCAAAATTTTGTTTGAAAATGCAATTATTTTTAATAAACCTCCAGGTGTACATGAGCAAGCTATATAAATGATTGCTGCCATGTATATGCACTGTACGAAAAAAATTAAAACACATTTAGCGAAAAATAAATTTTTGAAAGGTATGTTTCAGGGGTATATAACATTCATCGAAACACATTTTTTTAAATAAATAAAATATCGATATTTAGAATTGAAGGACCATTTATAAGGTAAAATTAGTTACAAAAATAAAGAAAATACAGAAAAGAGAATAAAACGGAGTACAAACCAAACCCAAAATTATCATAAGAAAAGCAAAACAATATCTACCATAGTAATTACTAATTAGGTTTTACAAAATTAAAATTATTTGTTTGCGTCCATTATTTCTTATCTCTGCAGCTAATCCTATTTTCTAAGCGAAAAATAATGTAAGTAACGGTTTATTTTTTTCAAGGATAAACTAGCCTCTACAATTAGGCTAGGGGGTATAGAAGAGATTCCAGGGATAACATAATGAATGGGACCATCCATTTGTCAGGAAATTTATGAGGGTGCATTGTCTATGCAACATTGTGACCCTTTTTTTGGAGCTATTGTCTCATAGAGATTGTCTCAGTAATCATAAGAGATTATTATGTTATGGCGTAACACTATAGCATATTACATAAATAAATAAAAAATATAATAAGTAATAAATTAGGCATGCTACAATTTGTTTGGACTACTAAAGTTTATGTTGTATATACATGTATTACCGTACGACGCCGCGTAGGTCACCGGTGACCTACGCTCACAATATCACCTAAAATCAGTTTATTTTTAAAAATAAATCATTATTTATGAAGCCTATATATGTATACATAATATAAACTATAATTTGTTTAGTGGCGCAGGTACTTATTTTCTCAAAATGTACTGCGGCACGGAACGTGTTAATACACCTTTTTATTAATTTAGCTTTCACAGTTTGACCAACACAATATGAACATAGCATTCAAGGCTACGCAATGACCTGTGAAAATTTTAAATGTCCCAGTCTACAAAAACAATTGATATATAGCTGTATGATGCGTAAGGGAGTAGTTATAATGATTTATACCTTTTTACTAATCACACAATATTGTGAATGTATGTGGTTGTTGTTACTGTAGGTGCATTTGAGGCTACAAAAACCTGCGAAATTTTAATAACTTGCTCGGTCTACAAAAAGTATCGATCATTAGTTGTATGATGAATAAGAGAGTAGTAGTAATGATATACATCTTTTTCATGTTCAATGTCGCAGTTGCCTATTTGAATCTCAGTATGAGAGAAAGCGACAAAATTACGAAGAGAAAACGTAAAAAAATTGCGAGAAAATGTAAAATTCAGCTTATATTGTATTATTAATATTTTTAAATGCTTTAGATATAGTGAAAGAACGAGTTGGGAAACACCAATAAAACAAATATACATGTTTAAATTAATGTAGAGCAAGAATGAGGTAGACTGAGGAAAACATGTTTAAATTAATGTAGAGCAAGAATGAGGTAGACTGATGAAAACATAGGAGAGTAATTTTGAAACTAACTGAGAAATGTGTACAAATATAGGAAACAGAAAATCATGTATGGATGTGGACAAGGTAAAAGTTGTTTGTGTCATGAAAAAGCGTGACGATTTGTTCTATCTCCTTACTCCAAAAGGGACATGTCATGATGGTATGTGTTTTAATTGTTTTCTCATGAAATAGGTGTTTTTGACAACCTTTACGAATTCCAAAAATATAGTTCATCTATGTTAAAAATTAAATTGATTATTTAATATATTTCATCTCTTTACAGATGCAAATCAAACGGGAGAAGTGGGACAAGACGGAAAGTTCGAGTGTTGCGGCTCCCACTCTGGATAAGTTGCTTGCAGCTCGGGGCTACACAACTCTACTCAGTGCTGCCGATAGGAAAAAGATCAGGTATGCCACCATTCGAACATTCAGCCATCCTACTTGCAATTAATTTGTCATTACATTCACATGTTCAATATTGTTATTGCACATATCAAATTAACATATTACTTCTCAAATAAATAGTCTCTTTTTTTTATAGTATTCTATTATGATTTCCTTTGAAGAGATTGTCACATGGCAATACAACCTGTGAGGTTTATAGCTACGTGGCAATCTCTTCAAGTAGATTCCAACTAACTAGAAATTCCAATTTCAACCAACTAGAAACATGTTATAGAAACCTTAAAGTAGCAGATTGGAACCCTTTTCATTGGTGTCTTATTAACTAAGCCACGAAGGTTGTCTTTCTCTTCTTTCGCTTATACCTATGGTGTGTTATTGTAAGAACTGTCTCTCTTGAGATGTTGACCAGCTATCCTTTCATCTGTTTAGATGCCCAGTGGGACGCATGTCAGAAGTGTTTTCTATGCATTTCCATATAGGGGGACTCTATGTTATCCGTTCTTACGTGTCTTTTACAATCTCCTTACCTTACAATATCTTTTACGATCTCCTTACCTGAATATTAGAAATAGATGCCAAATTCACATACTGTCTCTATTGTATAATATCCTTAACTGTCCCGCCGCCCCCTCTTATCTCGCCGAGAATTTTCAGCGTCTTTCCAATCATGGATTAGCGCTACGCTCAAACAGAGATTGTTTATTGGCCTTTCCAGTTCACCGCTCCTCTTTCTTTACGTCGTCCTTTACTGTCCATGCAGTGAGACTGGAATCAGTTACAAACCAATATAAGACTCACTCCGTCCTTGCATGCTTTAAGAAGCGACTGAAAAACCTCTTAATTTCTAATCAGTAAAATAACGTGTTTCATTCCTGATTTTTCTTTTCCTTTCCTCTCCACCATCCCTTTCTTTCCTTTAGATTGATGATATCTCACTTTATATGAAAAAGAATGTTCGGGTGATTGTCCGTCTTTGTGTGGTTCGTGGGCATGTGCTCACGTATATGTTTATGGATTTCGTGGGGATGGATAGTCATTTGAATGATTTATGAGACCACGTAACTTGCTTCATTTACTTTTGTCTGGTTGGTTGGAAGAGATTGCTGCCTGGCAACAAGCCCGCCAGATTGTATGTGCAATAAAAGTGTTAAATAAATATATATCTTCTACCTCATGTATTTCTCAGATTTGAGAGCTTCTCACTCTATTGGAGTGTTTTTACAATAAATAGCAAGAAAATTGATTTGGTAACAAAGCTGTAATACCTCAGACATACAATGTAAAGTAATAAATATAAGACCACCAGGAAGATGAAGACATTCATGGTTTTGAAATTTGAGGGATTAATTAAATCACTCCAAACTTTTTCTGAGTACAGTGGATAGCATTAACCCTGAGAGCGCTACGAGAAAAAAATATAATTGTCTATCTAGTGCTGAGATATATTTACGATTCGGACGTTCGTGATAAATATTTATTTTAAACAACAAAAAAACAAAAAACAAATATTTTTACAACATAAATATATTTTAGAATATGTACCCTTGTATTCTAAATGAATGATATTCATTTAGAATACAAGGGTAGAACAAATTTCTTCCACTGCTATAGCAGTGCGCCGATCTCTCAGGGTTAAAGTTGCTATGTTAGTTGCCAATTTTTGAAATAGATAAGACTCCTCAACATAATTTATCTTATTACCTAACCTTCTTTCTAGGAGTGGCTGCAAGTTGGTAGGCTCTGGATCCTGCGTCTCCCCAGGGTGTGAGGAAGTAGCAATGGCCTGTGCCGCATATTGCCTGCGTCACATTACCACCAGCCCCAACCAAAGGCTCTTCACACGCTGCACAGCCAAGTTCAGTGACAACACGCAATGCCTCATGCCCGTCGTTAATGTCACCAACCACCTGCCGCTTTGTGATGAACACGCTTGGAAAAGAGTAAGTTTTATGACTGCACATTATATTTTGCTTACATACTCGTTAACTAGGAGCAACCGTTCCTAGTAATGTATAATCTTTAAGAATTGCCTTGAAGTTTTCCTTAATGAGTCCTATTGATTTATTATCCTCTGCCATAAAGCGAAAAGAGTGTACCTACATTGTGGGAGGGTGTGCAGATTCAGAATTTTACTCTAAATCCACCTAAAAGTGCATTAGATGTAGTGTCATTCATACTTGTCTGTGAGGGATTGCCTAAGTAAGTCATTATATACTGAAAAACTCTAGATATTAGTCCGAATATCAGTAGTATTATCTGTGTCAATAATCTGGTTCATATTAGGTATTCATTATTGACATCTTGGTTTTAAACATACACATATGTTCAGATCTTATTTCACTTGAATTAGTTTAGTGGCGCTTCTTTTTTACTGTTTTGTACGGTTTTTTCCTGTTACACAAAGTGGGTTTGATATTATTAATTTTACTTAGTAAAAAGTATGCCGGTGTGCTCCGATCGTTTCACTTCAGTGTGAGGTTGCTGGTGTGCATTAGCTCGCTCATTTAAAGAAGAGAAAAATAAGTAGGGAAGAAATGAAAACTTCATGGCACAGCTTCACTTTCCAACTGAAGGGACATTGGAACGGTGAGGGGGATACTCGACAACGAGGTTCAGCAACAATACGACGCCGATCGGTAAGCATGCTTGCCTGGTATCTGTACGCCCTGCATTCCTTTCATGTCTTTTTTTGTTGAAAGGTGTTATGAAACAGAGCTATATAAGTTTTTTACATGAGCGTAGAACAGGTTGAGTTTTTATTTCTTTTTCTCTCGAATAATTGTTTAAGATTGGAGGATGGATATTAAAAATAGTACTTTGAAATTGTTGAATCAGGATCATAATTTATTTGAAACTGTACACCGACAAATAAGTGTAACAAAACCGTTAATGAATTATTAAAACTTTCACAAAATTCAATTAGATAAATGATGACATAAAGAAGAAAAACATGAAATAGTATCTGAATAAACAATTATGTTTAATGGTTTTCTCATCTTTCTAGGATAATTACAACAAAATTTGTCAAGAGTCGAAGCCAAAGAGGGCACCTCGGAAAAGACCCAAGCCTTCAGCCATGATCAGACCCCAGAAGCGAAACAGGAAACGGAGAAGACCACCCCCACCAGCCGCACTCTACCAAGCTGCACCTAATCAGGGTAAGAGTGTAGAAAACCATTTTTTGTTCACCACCTTATTTATCATTTAAATATCTCGTGATTATGTGATGACTAGTTTTGTGGTAACCAATATGATACATTAAACTTGACCATTTTATAAACAAAATCTTCAAAATCAACCAAAAAAATATTTGTAGGAGAAATATAAATCACTGTTTATAACATAGATCACTGTTTTTGAGAGATATATAAGATAAATATATTGAAAGGCTTGTTGCAGCAAGTAACAACGTCTTTGACACAGTATTGTTTTTATCAATAAATCAATCTTAAAATCTTCAAAAATATTTGTGCCCAGTGGTGTGTGCCAACACAGTTACTGTTTTTTAGTTTTTAAAGTCAGTTAAGGAATATGTGCCATTTTGATAATTTTTTTTAGAAATCGCTTTCCATAAAATGCATCTATCAAATTACATATGTGTTCTGTCAAGTGTATAAACATATAATGCTTTACTGAAGTATAATAATATGACATGATATATGGTCAACTAAAAAATTTAAGATATTTTTCAAGGTGTTGTATTGTATAACATTTTTGTTCTATACAATAGATCCTGGCAGGTTAATTGCTATGCGGCAATCTCTTCCAACCACCCAAAATGTTGTTAGAGGCCTTAAGTGAAAACCAGACTAGAAACCTTTTTAAAAAATCGATACCAACGGGAATTGAACCCGCACCCCCAGACTGTAAGACAGGCGTCCTAGGCACCTAGGCTATGGAGATCGTCAATTTAGTGGCATAAAGGGAACTATGTCATTTTTATTAATGTAAAAACAATTGAAAAAAATATATTAGTATTATGGCACTTTTGTTGTATGTCAGCACCCTGGTGGATTATTGGCCAAATGGATCTAATCAATCAGAAGGATGTTAGAGTTCTTAAGTGAATACTATATTGGAAACTTTTTTGGGTTTTAACGAGAATCATACCTATAACCCCTTGGTTGGTTTACAGGCATATTACCAACTAGACCACGGTGGGTAGAGTATTTGAGATGGTTTATTCCAATACAGAATTTTTTCAAGACTAAAAACTAATTCTTTTGTAAGTAACAAAGTAACATCTAAAATGGCAACATTTTAAGCAAATTTTCTGTATGCGAATGGATAGTTCATTGAGTTGTATTTTCTTTAAAGGTTCTGCATCATCTGGATGCGAGGAAAGTGCAGAAGAAGCAGGGATGGGACTCTCAGAAGAATTCATTGGAGCCGCCACAAGTCAGCACATCGGTAAATTATTATTTTAAACAAAAAACATTGGTTCTTTATAATTAAATATGTAGTTTGTCTGTTAACCCTTTGCACTTGAGGGTGTTAAAGGGACACATTTTGATTATATCACAGAACTCACAGGTGCCACAGTGGCAACACGCTACAGTCAGTTTGGCACTAACTTCCGTAGCCGGTGGATGGTGTGACGTTTGTTCATATTTTTATCCGTGATTCTGATATTTATTGAAGATATATAAATAAAAACAATATTAAAAGTGTTGTTTATATGTTGTTTATAGTTAAGGCATTAACATTGTGGAGGTTTAAAGACATTGTAATTTATTTTTATCAAACACTGTTTATTCCACTTTTTTATGACGGTATAACCCTACCGGTTTCAAGGCTTTCACCTCATCTTCGGGGGAGCGCAAACAAGACTAAATGCTGTTCGAACTAGCACAAAATATTAAAAGTAGTTTTTTTATCAATTTGAGTTACTGGTTACGTTAATAAAAAATATTTGAGTATGGTTAAGTTTGCCCAATAGTGATCCATATTTATAATATTCAGTTTATTCCTTCAACTGGTGGCAAAAAGTAATGAAAGTAAGATAATTAAGGTAGAAATGAGAGTATTGCTTAAAATGTGTGCAAAAACAGTGTATAACCAAATAAGGAATGAGGATTGAAAGAAGATGCATTGATTAGAATGAAGAAAGGAGCATTAAGATAGCGCGTGGCCAGGCCACATTGAAAGAATAAATTATGGAAGATTTATAAAAATAATCTATATAAGTAGCATAGAAGGTATGCGGATTTTTAAGAAAAAACAATTTCTGGAAGAAGGAAGACTGAGAAGCCTTTATAATAGGAGAGTATGTATGACTGGGTGTGTGTAAGTGGCAGGAGCAAAATATGTGTGCTAGGATAGAATGAAGTGGAGATCTGTTCTCTTTCCCTACCCCAATAGGGCCATGGTGTTATGGTGATGACTTTATTGCAATATATTCTTGACAGCTATTATTATTACCCTATGTGTTCCATTAGGCACACAGAGATGGCATAAAATGACACTGTTTAGGTTGATCCAGTCTGACACTTAATGAGCTTCGAAGCTGTAATCGAACCAGCTCCGAGGGGATCCTTGACTGTTGCCATAATTTATTTAAGGGTGTTAGAGGATTAACTTGATTAACTGTTTACGAAAAACCCTAACGATCATGGCCTATCCTGATGTCGTATTTGCGAATGTTTGCCTCTTACAGACTGCCAAAAAAAGTTGAAGGTCTTATTTATTTTTCTTGACAGCTAAATATAGGAATTTTTAGCATAACTTCATCTCTCAAATGACCTGTTGATTCTTATTGTTTTTTACTGGTCTAATTGAATATTCAGACAGGTATTAAATTTATTCGTTTTGTATTGACAGTGTGAAAATTCAAATACGAGGCGTATCCAGAAAGTAAGTGTACTGAGGCTCTCACGACCGGATGGATTTTATTTTCAACATGTTGGCTACATTTCCGTGTAGCCTGACCCTTCCCCTCCGCAACGAGACCGGTTCGAGGTCAGTACGTTGAGAAGTGTCGACGCGACAACACGTTTCGTGAAAAATGTTAAACCAATCTCCCGCCAAGTGCGAAATTTTGTAAAAAGGCAAGAGTTTTTGAGGCGCTGCAAACTCCATGGAGATGAATTTCTCCGCTCCATCGTTACTGGAGATGAAACTTGGGCTGCACACTACACGCCTGAAACCAAAAGGCAGTCTCAACAGTGGCATCACACCTCTTCACCCTCCGCCAAAAAGTTCAAAACCACAATTTCAGCCAAGAAAATCATGGCATCCGTGTTTTAGGACTGTCAAGGCATAATTTTAATTGAATATATTCCTCAAGGGGAGACCATCAACTCTGCAAGATACTGTGAGACCCTAAAAAAATTGCGTAGGGTGATTCAGAACAAGAGGAGAGGCATGCTGACAAAGGGAGTCTGCCTGCTGCACGACAATGCAAGACCACGCACGGCCAACGCCACGAAGGAACTGCTCGCCTCGTTTAAATGGGATGTCCTGAACCATCCCGCGCATTTTCCTGACCTAGCACCTTCAGATTACTATCTCTTTACCTCCCTGAAGCTGCACATGGGTGGAAAAAGGTTTTCAACCGACGAGGAGGTAAAGGAGGAGGTGGAGAAGTGGACGGAGGGGTTGGCGGGAAACTACTTCGAGGAAGGCATCAAAAAGTTGATACCCCGCTTCACCACCTGCATTGAGAGGAATGACGACTATGTCGAAAAATAGCTTACATATGTACTACGGTAACCACGTAATTTTTTTGTTTAAATAAAAAAAATTGTAACCTACAAAAATTCAGTACACTTAGTTTCTGGATATGCCTCGTATTTGAAAAAAATCATAACTATCTTATTACCTTCCCTGCATTATACTGTTTAATTTTTACTATTTTCCTGCAGACGAGGAAGTGGTGGCTCAGGTGTTGGCACTGCAGGAAGAGGAAACCCCTGCCCCCTCGCAGGACCCCAACATTGACCTATCCACAGTCTTCAACGATTTCTTCGCAGGTATAACATCTTTAATTATCTTATGTTTTCCAATATTAATATTTGATATGCTTAGTTTATTGAAATAGCGTTTTAGAGATTAAATAATGTACATTACACTTAACATATCCAAAATTATGAGAAATGCCTTTTTTCAATACAAAATCTAATACACAATTAAAGTCATGGACTTGTATAGCATTATTTCATAATCCAAGAGTGCTCTATGAATTTATCGTTGAATCAGTAAACACAGTTGGTAAGATGCCTGTTTTCTAAACAGGGGGTTGCGGGTTCGATTGCCGTTGAAACCAGATTTTTTAAAAAAGGATTCCGATCTAGTTTTCACTTGAGACCTCGTAACATATTTTTGATTCATTGGAAGATATTGCCACATGGTAATAAACCAACCAGGTTGTAGTCTATACTATGAATTTGTAATACAATAGAATAATTTAATACTAAATACCAATAAAACAATAAATGAAAAAAAGCCTGAAATTGAAACCAGTTAAAAAGCCTGAAATTGAAAGCCAGTTAAAAAGCCTGAAATTGAAATCTGCTAAATATCTAGCGATAGGCATGTCGAGGACTGCCTTGATTAAAATATTGATATGTTTTGCTGGAATATAATTTTAATGTTGAGAATGATTCTGGTTATAAAATTTAATCTGAGTAATGGATTAACAATATCTTCTTAACCCCTTTGATTACAGCTGAGCAAAATGAAGGGTATGTCCCAACCCGCGAAGAGACAGAAGAGTTAGAACGAGCTTTGGAGGCCGTTAATCAGGATGTGAAGTCTCTGGAGAAACTGACTGCTTCTCAGGGCTCTGCTCTACTTCTGGACGCGTTGCTGGACGAACGAGCTTTGGCCGAGACCCTTGCGAGTCTTCCTGACGTTTTCAGTCCTTCACCTAACTGTACTGCCTGAATTTCCTGAAGTCAGTGCAGTTGTATACAATTAAACAACTTTTTCCTGAGACACATTTCCACATGAGACATCTGTTTCTTTGTTTATTTTTAGTTATTTTCATACCCTCGAACAATCCAGTTGATAAAAAAATGTTATCACCGTGAAGAATTTCGAGACATTGGACAAGACAATTAATACCATTTAAAAAAATAATAACATTTAAAAAAAAAGTTTAATTGATGTTTTAAATCAATATTTAAAAAAAACTGAATGATTACTTTAAGAACTGTGTGTAACTGTTTCTGCATATCCTTACAAGTTGAATATTTCCAAATTATTATGCCTTGTGTATAGGTTTTACATTTTGAAACTATTTTGGTTGAGAGGATAGTTAGAAATAGCTAAACATTGTTCTAGATAAATTGACTAGCAATCATAAAAATGTGGTATTCATTGTGATTTCTTTAATTATTCATCCGATTTCTTCAATTGTTTATTACAGTTATTTATTTTTTCCAACAATAGTTGTCAAATAAATTAGGGACTCTGATTATATCTGGTACCTATATGTGCGTTGAATGTCAGTTTGAGAAAAGCCTTCTAGAGATAAATTTTGCTGTATATTTCCTTTACAATTAATTTAATGATTTTTACTTGTTTTAAAAATTAAAAAAAAAAAACCTAAATGGGTTATAGTATTGAAAGCGCAACGTATTAAAGTTACTTGTATTCTCAGCCTTTGAAATATTTTTTACATACTAATCCTATTGAATAATAATGATTACTGCCAAGTGACTAAAAATGAACTCCAAATTTAGATGAAAGTGAGAAAGACAAAGTGTGATTGTAAAATGTTCATTAAATATAAAATAGTTTTTTTTTATAATGGATCACGTAGTACAATTTTAACTCTGATTTTGAAAGGGAAAACGTACGAAATTATCAAATTACTGACCACGTTACAGCACAGATTTCAAGTGAACTCAGTCCTATTTTATTGTATAGCTATACCGGTAGTTTGGGTTACATGTATAGCATTTATTTAATTGTTACCATTTACAATACTCTTCCCGTCTAGAACTCGTCATATTTAATACCAACAAGAATGTTTGAGTGAGATTTTACATCTACATGTGCTTGTACTTTTGTTTGTCGAGGGAGTTCTTAAGTTTTGGCCTACTATGAATTTTATAAGTGCATTTAAATTATTTTTTTTTGAAAATCAAAACTACCTTATTTTGTTGACTACAGACTTTTGAATATGATACAACACTATTGGGCAAATTTTCTGATGCACAAAGAAGTCTATAAATTTACACATTGGCTAGAATCAGTTCCCACAGTGATGGCATGGCCGGACTTGGAGTGAATGGAAAAAAATATTGTATCATTTTAAATGATATTTCGAAATGTTATAAAATGAAATGGATTTTTTTACTGCTCAGGTTAATGTGACCTTGGATAATCGAAAGTCTGCTGTAATTATGAAACTTAAGTCTCAAATATATAAATTCAACTTAATTTCTTAATACAAAACCATCATTTGAAACTGAGTATTGAAAAGTTTTCAGTTAGCAAAAAGGTTCATTAATTTAAAAGGAAACTAAAATCTACTCTAAATTTTTTTTTAATAATACTTCACAAATATAACAGAAAACAAATAGTTCAGAAGAAAATGAACAATGTCATCTATGTTTTACTCTTAATGTTTGGTACTTTATCCATGTTTCTATATACACGCTTAGTGAAAATGGCATTTAACAATATAATGTCACTACTAAATGGATATCTTATCAAATTATAAAATATTATAAAAATGAAATTTAGTGAAGTAGGTGTCGTAATAAAATGCAACTATTGACCAAATAAAAAAACAAATGAATTTTAGGGTCATAATTATTTTGAACCTTTTTTTGATGTTAATATTAAAATGTTGTAATGAAAATGTCTAGTGAACAAAATTAAAAAATTATAGATGGAATTGGTGTGTTTATTCTAATATTGTATAAGTAACCTGTAGGAGGTGCGCTTTCTGAAATATATTTGTAGAATTAATTTAACCATGTGATTGTATTCTATAGTAACATTGTCTATTATTGATTAAATGGTTCCGTAATTTTTATTGGAAACAATTTTATGAACCATTATAGGCCTGCCATCGAGAGATTTAGTACATGACTTATGTCAAAGGCATGCATATAATGCATCAAAACCCAGAAATTATTTTCATGCAAGAGGTCGAAAAAAAATAATGAAGGAAAATATGTATTCAGTGGTATTTAAATTTTTATAAAATATATGTTCTACATTTTTTCACTAAAATAAATAAAATTATATCTTTGGAAGAAAAAAATATTTATTAATGGGGATAGTAAACAGTGATCCCTCAATATTTGTGTGGGTTCTTTCTCCAACATGCTGTATATAAGGTGTCTATATAAATTCAGGATTTACATGAAAAAGGACTATCCTCATTTACGAATACCCAATAATAATAATATAAGTACAATTTGTGTAGCACCGTTTAGAGCAGGTTTAGCCAACCCAAATTGCCCCACGGGCCGCATTGATGACCTAAAATTTTTCGAGCTTTTTGAGATTGCATTTTTTTTTCGATATCTGGTTTTACAATGAAATTTGTACGTATTATTTTTTTGTAAGTGATTGATTTGGATGCAGAGGTATACAGAAAGTGTTCAATCAGTGTAAATCTGAAAAAAAAAACGATACTACAACTAGACATGAAGAGAAAACATGTATTGAACCAACAACAAAATGTATTTGTATGGTAATATAATGATTTAGAATTCTGAGTTATTGATTCATAAATATATTTGTATGGTAATAAAAAAAAATGTATTCGTCATATATGACCGCGGGCCATGGGTTGGCCAGTCCTGGTTTGGAGAGCAAAGTTTCCTCATGAGCGCTCTGCTCTAACTTAGAATTTGAACCCACTCATAAATTTTGATAAGACCTCCCAAAAAGAATTGTCTTTAAGTCCTTCCTTAAAGGAATTAGAACTTAAACAAAAAAGTTAAGATTGATCTACACATTTGTATCTGGGATTTCAGAATTTCTGGTCAATTTATCTATTTGCTTTAGCATAATTATCAATCTGATATCTTTGTGAATATTCTTCAAATCACATTCAAATATAAGTTGAACAAGGGAACAAATGTTTTGAGTATTTTGCATACACCTTTATAGTATTATAGCATACACCTTTATAGTATTCACATTCTTTTTATTCCTGTAATTTAATATCGTAAGCTTTACTTATGATGATAGTTTTCTCATATATAGAAATTGAATGACCTGAAAACCACTTGTAAAAAAATTGCCGATAACGAGGGATTATTGTATCTGTACAAAAAATGATCGTGTATTACATATAATTTGTGTTTACAAAAATGATATATTTTTGTTTAAATATGCAAAATTTTAATATCAATATTGTTAGTTGTATTAAATCTCATTGGTAGGTCTATATGTAATAATTTAGTTCAATGATGAACGAGGGTACAAAAATTAGTAATGGAACAGGGATTTTTTTAATAATATTTCAATAAAATATTTACCATGGCTGTTGATACGATGGAAAAAAAACATAATTTTATTTAAATAATTGGAATCTAGAACCTCTCAGCTTTCACATTTCTCTAAATACATTTGAACTTTTTTATAATAATAACAGAAATAACGAGTTCACAGGCTATGAGCAAGTACTAGACTGTATTTCCACTTTTATAAAGATTGTTGAATGAACATATAAAAGTATTATAGTATTTATATTTACTGCAAATTATGGGACTATAAAAACCTATGTCTGGTAATTAATATAACAAAAAGAGGTGCCAGATTACCATCAACCTCTTAGCAACTATTTGCTTATTAGCTTATGATATAATCTTGTAATGAGTGCCACAAAGAGCAGACGCAATCTTCGTAGTGCCTTTACTTTTTTCTTTGTAATTGGGAACTAAAAATATAAAACAGTTTTTGATCATGTGAGGAGACTTCAAAGTTATGTTAAAAGCAAATAATGCTATTGGAAACAAGTCTACTTACAAAAGCACGTGTTTTAATATTCTATAAAATTCATCATCATCTATGAGTGTTTGAAAATGGTGTATAAAAAGATCTTATGTACACCACTCGTCAATAGTATAAGTTAATTGAAAACTTGAGACCGTTAAAAATAAATTGTATCTGGACAAAATTTTCATTGCTCTGCTGTCCAAACATGCTGATTGTATATTATTATGAAAGGTAATAGTTTAACACATTTTTTCGACCATTGTTTACCCAAATTGCTTTATTGGTGTTTTTGGCGTGATTTTGAAGATTGAACAAAATAAGTTGTTCTTTCAGATAAAATGCGATACAGACCAAAAAAAGATTAATACAGTGTATGAATGGTACAGTAAGACATTCTGTGTTAAATATAGTTTGAAAAATTCTAAACTGAAAATATCAAAAACCACTGTTGAATTTTACCTAAAAATGCAAATAATAAATAACCATGTAATTGATGGTAAACTTAACTCATTGCCGATTTAGTGATATTGTTAGTAAGTTATAATGAAGAAATTTCGTTGGTATTTTCTTATTTGTAATGAAGTTCAAGTGTATTTCCATTGTTTTTATATCCGCCATAGTCAAGATTCATTGATATATCATAATTTGCCTGTTTCTGTTCAGTGCAAAATTAGATCTCATTGTTTTTCCATATATCCTGTTCTGGGCTATTGTGTCCACAAATTTTTAAAATATAGAAATAAAAAATTTAATGTATCCACTTGAAATTTTTATTACTCAGTTGAACAATTGGTGAGAAATCCTAATATCTTTTAATCTCTTTGATCATTTACATATTTTTTGTATTAGATGTTAGTTTCGCAATGATTTAAGTATATTTATATAAAAACGATTGTAAAGTAGTTTAAATTATCTTGTTTTTCTGGCTTTTCTACTGTTGAATAATTTTCATGGCAAAATAACTATTATATTTAAAAACATATATATCCTTATATTTTTTAATTGTCTTGTCAGATTTCATAATCATTTTTTTGGAATGAGTTGTATGGTATGTGATATAATAATATTTTTTATACATGCTTTTAACTGAATTGGTAAGTAGCAAAATTCACCTTGAACAATTTTTTTAATTATAGAGAATAATTATTTGAATGAATTCTGTAATATTTTTTTGCGTTGAATTAAAAAAGCGAATTTGAAACATTTGCAAAGAAGAATATCCAACAATTCGAAAATTCTATGAATTAAAATGATAAACTGTAAAAGTTTTCAAATGTCTTTTTTTATTTATTTAAACATTTTGATTTAGTTTCTTATGACTATTTGCAAATTTCCAATTAAATAGGTTACATTTATAAATATAACATATATACCATAATGCAAATTTCCTGTTAGGGCAGGGGAAGAGGCAAGATTGCTAATTTTATTAATCTCAACATATTCCTTTCACCTTCTCAACATTCATACACCGTACGTACAGCGTCATTGGTTTCTCCAACTCCTACATTTTCTTTCAAAATTTCATTCACTTGATTTTATCATATAAAGGGATTTAAAAAAAAAGGAAAAATTAAATATTAACATTTGGAAAAGTTAACTGGCATACTTTTTATTTCTGAATTTTGTTGTAAAGTTGACTGGCAAACTTTTTATTTTTGAATTTTGTTGTAAAGTTGACTGGCAAACTTTTTATTTTTGAATTTTGTTGTAAAAAAAGTTTGATTTCTTGGTTTTACACATTCTTTTGTCTTTTGAATTCTTGATGGTGACAAAACAGGCATCGTAGAAATTTTTAAAAACATTGAAATAGTTTTGTGTATGATATGTGTAATTATACTGATTGTTGGCTTTTGACAAATAAAGAATGAGGTCCGCAATCCACAATTAAGTACATACATTGGTTTCATAAAAATAAAGGGCCAATATTTTCAATTGCTCCATTTTGGGAGCCGGTCTGAAAGGGAAACTTTACATACCTCATTGAGGATTTTGTTATTTATATTAGTTCTATTGTATTCTGAAATTGAGTATGTATTAATTAGTAAAATTTTAATTTTAAGGACTATTTAACTAATTCCATAAATATCTAGGAGTGAAAAAAGGGATCTAAAAACTATTTATTAGGTCACAAACTTTTATATTTATGTTACCTATTTTTATATCAGAAAAAACACTTCATGTGTAATGTGGTGGAGTGCAGGCTTTAATTTTTTTTTATCTCTCAATTATCTGAGTATTACTTGTGAGTCTATTTTATTTGGAATAAAGCGATTCTTATATTAGCTATTTATGTGTGTATTTATACTATGTATTTTTTCATTTTCGAATATTTGCACTTTAAATTTTTTTGTTTGATCGGAAGTTGCGAAAATGGCATACTTTATTTTGTCCTAATTTTGAAAGAAAATGAAAAATATTGAAGATTTAAAAAATGTCTCTTTGTAATACTTAGGTTTGTTGAAATTGACAGACATTCATTAAACTGTGACATACTTATATATTTTTTTGTAAATAAATTTTTTCCTGTAGACTGGTAATTTTATTCGCTTTCTTTTTTTCGGTGACAACATTCACCATTTACGGGCATTAGATGTTATTTATGTTGATATATAACATGTTTGAATTTGTGTAAGTATATTTAATTTATTTTCTTCATTTATCTAATTGAAAACTACAGGGAAACCCGCTTAAGATGTTCTCATTAAGATGTTTTTCACTCGACGGACTCAGTTCACTGACGTCTGAAACTCAGAGTAGAGCGCGGCAATGAAATTTTATATTTGACAATTTTTGCCAGTTTCATTTCAAGGATCCTTTCATCCTGGGCCTTGTGCCTGTGAACGTATTAAACCTGCCTAGTTACAGTACTGGTTGTGCCATTGTACAAAGGCAATTATAGAGGCGAGGTTAGAATTGTTTGTTATATAATGGATAACTCAGGGAGGTTGGAACATTATTTTATTTGGGTTGTGTGCTTATGCAGGGTACAAGAGGTGAAGAGGACATTCAAACGAGAGAAGAAAACAGCTAACGAGGCAAACATCATATACAATAATCACACTATATTAAATGAAGCAAAAATGACAATACACAGTAGTTTTGGTGTCCACCTTATGGAAGTGATATATGCGCTTGGTAGAAGAAGCATAAAAGTGAAATTATTGCTTTAAAAATGTGTGCACTAGAGAAAAATTCTACTTTGTCTATGCATGAAATGAGGATATCCAAAAAATTTTGGATGAAAGAAGAAAGAATCAATAAACATATAAACATGTCTGAAGTGCATGGTGTATGTGGTATAAGTAAATTGGCTGGGCCAAGTTGAGCATAATTTGAAGGTAGGGAAAGTTAGAAGCAAGAATAATACAAGGTTCTGCGTGATGAGATCAAAGAATGTTAAAGCGAAAGGGGTTTGCTTGAATAGACGTGTTGAGATCTGTTCCCTTTATGCACTCGGTGAGTTTTATTTGTATGTATTAAGAAATAAATGTGGATTAACTCTTAGAACATTCCCTTCTTAAGAACTTGCAACAGGCTGGTTTCTTTACATACATCTTAAAAGGGTTTCATAAGTTTTAAAATCGATATAATTTTTTATTACTATTGTAGACTGATAGAGTTCCCACTTGTGAAATTATTGGTCTTGACTCATTTCACATAAATAAAATGAGTGTTATGGCATATTTAAATTTTTGACCAATCAAAACAAATTAAGGAATTAAAAGTTTTGGAATTTTAAATAATATCAAATTGAATTTGAATATTTAGACATTTAATTTGAGTCCTCGAAAATTTACGCTTATCGGAGAGGATTGTTGTATCAATGTCGTTAGTAATTATACACGTAGGTATAATTTTTTTTTAAATATAGCTAATTGCACCCATTTTTGGATAACATGTATAAAATTGTTCTGTTGTGTTAGGCATTGGATTATTATAATAAAATCGAAGGCTATTAATATATAAAGACAGGAAACTTTGCAAAGCCACAAATGTCCACAATTTTATGGATGTCAAGCAGCAAAAACAACGTACACCTTATGCAACTATTCAAGGCTGTCACTAAGGAAAGGGCTGCCCCTTATACAAAAATGATCAAAGAAAACATATTATTTATCTTAGTTTGAATGTACTAATACAAATCAGAAGGATATTTTAAGTTGGTATCAAAAGTTTTATTTCTGTGTACACCACACCATAAGACATCTTTATTGCTTTGGTGTGTTTTCACTTATTGATTATATCACATGTGTTATCATAGTTAATGTTAACCATTTAAATATTGTACTAGAAATTTAATCTTAACTACATTATAAGCATTCCTTGATGAACAGTCATTGGACAATTAAATAGCCAGATTTATAAACAGTAATTTATTTAATATACAAAGTGACCCAGTTGATGAGATTTATACGCAATGCTTTATGCTATTAAACATGAGTTATGGAGAGGAAATATGTGGCTGACACCTGCATGCAATGTACACATTAACATGTGGAATTAGGACTGCATGTAATTTACACTAGGGGAATGTCACCAGACACTCATAAATAAGGAAAAAAGTTTCCGGTCTTTACATATATAGTCTTTGTTAAAACATAAGAATAATTGTCTGTATAGAAATGTTTTTGTGGTATATTTTAGTGGTGCATGAAATATTCTGTCCAGTATTATTCTAAGCATTTCCTCACCTCACCTATTATAATATATTACAAAAACAATTTTTCAAGCTTTAATAAAAATTAATTAAACTTCATTATGGTACATAAAGTGTCTATTCTTTTAAAAATCTTGCAAGGAATGAAATTAATAATTAAAACAAATTTTTTGTATTTATTGAATTAGCATTAATGCTGTAGTTTTTATTGACTAAATGATTTTCAGCACATGTGAAAATATTTCTACACAATATACTCCGAGAAAGTGACAGGCTTATTTCACTTTATAATCGTATAAACAGTTTCAAATAACAAAACAGACTTTTCACTTTCTATTAAGTTTATCATGTAGATTTGTTTCCCATTTTGGTGAAAATATCTCTAAAATTTATGAAAACCAGAAAATATGTCTGATTTAGTCCACACTGTTGGCACAGATATATTTTATGAATTGGTTATTTGAACTATCTACAAAATACCTTAAATAAAATTATAGTTATTTTTTGTTCTTAATAACATATATTTTGCCATCATAAAAGTGTGCAAGGGCTATTTTATTATTATACCATTATTAGAGTTTTGATTCATGTTTCTCCTGCGCTTTTTTCTATATCTTGTTACTGTAGGATTAAAGTTCAATTACAGTAAAAGTCTGTTAATAAGAAGAATGATAATTTGTAATTCATATTTTTTGTCATTTTATAGATCCCCAAATAGACTTTTTGTGATAAATTCTACTCTTAAATAAAAAAAAATGCGTATTTCGTAATGTTTTTTCACTAAAAAGTATTTATGAATTCTAATAATTCGAAATTTGCTACGCAAATCACGAATTCACTTAGTAGCCGACCTTGATGATGGGACAACCGGTGTATTACCAGCGGCGTGCGTTTCAATTTCCGGGGCTCTCCCTATATTGAAAGACTCAATATCTAAATATTATTATTGTAAGTATGGGATTTTGAGTGTTCTTTTCATATAAATGATCACTTTTTTGTTTTACCGATAATAACTTCACAACTATGAACATTAATTTGTCAAGAACTTGGAATCATACAGTATAATCGAGTGCGTGACCAAATAAAAACCAGTGACATCATCATATTTATACTACGCATGCAAACATAAACAAGTTAATCTATGTAAACAAGTGACCATGTCAAAATTAAATATGTGACAATTATAGTATTTTTTAAAATTCTTACACATTGGTTGTCTATGAAAAACAGTGTGTATTTTTTAAATTAATTTTATCATTAAATAAATATTGCGGAAATATGTCCACAAAACACTACTTGATTTAAAAAAAGGCCATGATGTTCCAACCGTTAGAAGTGTCATGCAAATTCAATTTGTTTTTTTGGTGATTGTGTAATTCGTTATTTAAAATTAACGGACTTTTACTTAACTAAAAATTCTATCTACCACAGTATTGGATGTACAAGTATACATAGAAAAAGGATCTTACTAATATTTTATCTTTTTTAAAATATCGACTAACAGCATTGAAATAACATGTCATACTCGTGTCAATTTCATATGTATAATAAATGCTTTTTTCTCAGAAGATAGAGTGCCAGATTGAATGGTCATTACACACACATTTTTCGCCTCATCTAACACATCGATCAATAAGTCGAGGGACTAACTACTGAAACAACATTTGTTTGCCAAAATTCTTCTTTATTCATCAACATATGTTAGTCTCCTTCAAGAGCGATACATTCATTCCAACGCTATCCTAACTTTTGTATACCAGCCGTGTAAAACGATTTATCTTTGGTTTTAAAATAGGCATTAGTTTCGGCAATCACTTCTTCATTGGAGCCAAATCTCTCCCTGGAGCATCTTTTTGAGGTCTGCGAACAGCCAATAGTCGCTGGGGGTCAAATTTGGAGAATATGGTGGGTTTGGAAGCAATTCGAAGTTCAACTCATGCAATTTGGCCATCGTTACCATCGACTTGTGACACGGTGCATTGTTCTGATGAAAGAGAACTTTTTTTTGCAATTTCTGCCTTCAAACACTCCAATAACGCTGTGTAATATTCGCTATTGATGGTTTTTTTTCATTTTCAAGGGGATCGATGAATATTATATCATGCGCATCCCAAAATACGGAGGTCATAACCTTCCCGGCCGACTGTTGAGTTTTTGGTCGCTTCAGACGACTTTCACCGGCTGCTCTCCACTCAGCTGATTGCCGATTTGATTCCGGAGTATAGTGGTGGATCCAAATTTCATCCATTGTCACATACCGACGCAAAAACTCCTGTTTATTTCGCGTCAACAGTGCCAAACAGCGCTCTGAATCATCGATGCGTTGTTGTTTCTGTTCCATTGTGAGCAAACGTGGCACCCATTTCGAAAAAAGCTTTTTTATGACCAAATGTTTATGCAAAATAGTGTAAACACTACCAAATGATATCTTCAGGATGTCAGCTATCTCACGCAACTTTACTTTGCGATTTTCCATTGCGATTTTGAGGGTTTTATTTATGTTTTCTGGTGTAACAGCCTCATTTGTACGACCAGAGCGTTCAGCATCATTTGTGTTTGTACGACTACGTTTGAAATCAGCATACCACCGACAAATGGTTGTTTTTGACGGAGCAGAGCCCGGATAACACTTTTCGAGCCATCGCTGGGTTTGAACGGTATTTTTCCCATTAAAAAGCAATGTTTTATGAACACGAAATTCGGTTTTTTCCATTGTTTTGAAAATAAAATCAAAAGTAGCGTCACTAAAACTGCTACTCCCCTCGAACGACACAGGCACTTTTTTCCGCCTAGTGTTCGAGAGTATAAGGATACATATGACTTCAGTCATATCTATTCTTTAAAAAAAAAAAAAACCACTGCAACTCAATGACACAATGTCGGAATGTCATTAAAGTTTGACACGTAACTTCTAAAGCCTGGTACTAACTGAGAATGGTATGGATTTGTTATTCGCCGTCTGTTGGTTAGTCCCGGGAATTGTTGATTGGTGTATTACATTCTTATTCACTTAGGCACACTTTCTTTGGTCTTCCTCTACTATGCGAACCAGTCATTTTTTTTAAATAACAAATAGGACAAGTCATAGGTATTCTTATACCCCCGAATACTAGATATGAAAAATAACTGTCATTTGAGGGGAGTAGCATCATATGGGGTTTGAGTCATCAACCTTCCGCACCGAAGTCCAGTGCGATCCGCGCGACCATGCACATCACATTTGCACTGTACATTTGTATTCTTAGCTTTTTTGATTCGTATATTCTATTGTCAAACTATACACTACCAAACCATCTCAGATTGCTCTTATTCATCCTACTCAATACATCAGTATAAATTTCATATTCTTTCTCAATGATTTAATTCTGGCTGTAACTCATGCACATACATATTTTATAGGCTTTATATTTTTGCATACAGACTTTATATTTGGTACGCTTATTGGATATTTCAAATTAACCTTAAAATGTGTTTTGTGGGTTGGATCCTCTTAATTTTTATCGGTCCAATTGGATGTATATAGATAAGGATTTAACCAACATTTTACATGTTTTAAGATATTTAGGGAAACAACATTGTTTTGTATGGACTTGATTGATTCAATTTGACTATATATACAATATATGTATAATTTGAAGACTCAATTTGACTGTAAAACATGTATTTTACTGGCTTGATATATTTAATTTTATCATTATTTTCAATACCATATTATACATACTATTTTCAATATCACCCTATATGTTCTATCAGAAACACAGGGATGCTATAAAATGCTTGTCCAGGTTGGTTCACAGTCTGGCGCTTTATGACAACCAATTTTGAAGCGAACTATGACTATTTTAAATGTTTTGGGAATCAACCAAATGGCCCCGAAACCTGAGGGGAAACCCCAATAACTGTTTATACTGGAATCTTATTTCTGAATATCTGCCTCTTACAGACTACCGAAAGACTGCCTGAAAAAGATGAAGGCTTTATTCTCTTTGCCTCGTGACCCTACGGATCCATCCACTTTTGCAGATAATGTACTAAGTACGAAGGATAAATTAAATCAAAGATTTGTATTTTGGGTTTGATCCTTGTGGATTGTGTATGTACATCTAATTGATCCTTGTTTCCTTGGCTTGTGGTTCATTATATGCTGTAGTAGCTAAGGATTGTTTATGACTAGTTCCTCAAATTTGTCTACTGATTAAAATGTCAAAATTACAAGTGTTTTGGAAATGCATGAAAAAAAATGTTAGGTTGGAATTAAATGAAAATAAGATTATTAAAAAGGAAACCTTGTGTATTTTTTAAACAAGTTCTAAAAATATATATATATATATAACAATGCTGAGTAAGAAATGTAAGTATGAAAATTATTGTCAAAAATATGACAAAAGAAATGCATTTTATGAAAAAAAAAAATTTAACATTTAAAGAATAATTGAAACATAAAAATTGTCATCAAAATCACAAAATAATGTTCATGTTTAGTTACAAAATATTCCGAGTTATAAGAAACTTATGGCTATTGAGAAGTGAACAAGATAATGATATGATTGGATTGACAAATATTCAAATATTTTAATGGTAATACTTAAATATTGAAGAATTGAGATCTTAAAACATATAGAATTCTATAACTCATTAGTGAAATATTTTATGAGTAATTATAATTCTGGAAATTATTGTAAAATACTTTATTTTTCTTGCCCTGAATAAAACTTCCCCATGACTCTTAAACAACGAAGTATCCTCTCCAAATTCATGTCATGTATTTACTTTTTTAACACAAATTTGTTTCCAAATATGCTCTTCATTTTCTGTTTAATTGGAAGAGATTGTCACCTGGCAATAAACCTGCCAGTCTGTACTCTTGAATGAAGTGCCAAATCAATTTAAAGTATGGATTTATATACAGAAGAGGTACTCTGAATTTTACACTAAAAGATAGTTCAAATTTTCAAGTCCTATATTGGTTTGATTTTCTAAAGGGGTTTAAGAATACAATTAATACAAGTTCACAAGTTTTGAGAATCATACTTTAAAGATAAACTTTCCATTATAGTTTGTACTTGGATGTGATGCTATTTTTTCCTCTAAGATTTTCTGAAATACTTAGGAAAATAAAATGTATCTAAAAAGTTGTATAAAATGGCATATGCAATAGTTGTATTCTGAACCCCTGGTATGCAGGGTGATAGGTATTTTTTAAAGAATGTTCGGTTTTTAACCGGTTAACACAAAATATTGAAAGAGGTAATAAAGGTGGTCTATAGCAAAATATGAACATAATATCTTTAGAATTTTGGAGTTAGTGGTTATGGAGAAAATAATATAAAATATCTTTGTACTGGGTTGCAACCACATTCCTAACTAATCAGCAGGTGTTTAACTGATAAATCATTGGGTGGAGCCATCCCCCGCCCCCGCCCCCGCCCCGCTATGGAATTATGAGTTTGCCACGACTTCCACCCAGATACAGCAACCCACATCCGCCATCGTACACCTTAAAATTGGCATCTTTCAATATTCATTGTTATTTTAATATTGTTGGAATGAGAGATGCTGATTTTGAAATTTATGATGGGTGTTGGCCACTGTGATCTGTGGGGCTGTGGTGTAATAGATAACACACCTGGTCGACAAATGGAGGAGTTCTGGATTTGAGTCACCTTTTGATTTACTGTGAGGTTCTCATCAGTATTGTTTAATAATTTGGCATTGTGCTCATTTTCATAAAAATATACATTTATAATGTAAAAAAAAACCATTACAGGTTAAAGTGAAAAAAGAAATATGTGCTGAAATAAAATTATTTTGTTGGTCTATAACCCCTGTACTACCCCTTGCAATACTTCAATGCATGAAGTACTTATCGTCCAGTGTATAAATAAAATTGTCATTAAAACAGTGATGTGTGTTTTATGATTTTGTGACAATATTTGAATAGTAAACATTTAAGCTGGATTTTCACTTGACTGTGGTTATCCTGTGAGCTCACAGTAGCTAATTGATACGAAAGAGCTAACAAACTTATTTTTTTTGACAATGTGTTAAGTCAGATTGTTATGTTGCCTGCAGCTTTTTTTATCCCTTGTGAAGTTCGTGGAAGTAAATTCGCATGGCTGCCTTCAAGTGGAAATTTGGCCTAATAAATCCATAAATCTAATTTATTAATTATTTGTATTTTGCCAAGTGGATATTTTCTTGTTCATAAAAACAAATGTGTGTTAAATTACTAATAATGGTATAATATTTTACAAGCAATAAACATTTAAAATAAATTTTTGGGAAATATTGTCAGTATGACTTTAGGAGCCAATGTATATTTAATTATTAAGATGTGAGTTTTTTTATGTTTTCACACAAGGAGAAGAGGTAATTTATAAATGTCTCTAATGCAGGGGCGCATAACTACCGTCATCTGATTTGGTGTGTCTCGATTTTAGAGGTTATTTAAAAAAACATTTTCCCAAGAATAATATCGACCACTTCTGGCTAATGTGCAAACCTGGGCCCTTTTTATGGCATTTTCAATATTTCAGCCTGTAGATTCTTGATTTCTTGCCAATTCTCCTTCCAGTCAATAGCTTATTAACGGACACTGGCTTTTAAATAATTATAAAAAATAAGTCTAAAACTCTTAAATTGGGTGATCTTGGTGCCCAATGCATCAGTGGCATAGTGAGGGTCTTCTGCGCCTGAGAATAAGGCACAGAATCTGCGTCCCCTTGCACGTAAGGGGGCGCAAGTGTAAGTTAAGTGCCGTTTGGGAATAATATTCAAGTCCAACTATCTAGGCAAAGCTTGTATATGCATTTAAGAGTAAAGTATGTTTTTCTTTAAACGTGATGAATCATAATATACCTGTTTTTTATATTTGCATGTATGTTATATTTATTGTAGATATAACAAAATTAACTATGAATGCACTCAATTGTGAAATAAATGAAGAAATGCTTGCATTTAGAAGAATGTATGGGGTAACAATCTGGCAGAATATGAAATAAAATGGTCAGGGATGAATGTGAACTTAAGGATGATGTATTCAGTTAGATGAAGAAAAACACTACAATGGGTTGGGCATGTGGGAAGATTGAATAAAGAAAGACTAACATATCAAATATACAATATGAGTGGAAGGTGTGGTAGAGGAAGACCATGGAAAATATAGTTTGATTGAGTGAATGATATTTTGAAAGAAGGTACAGTAAGAAGTTAAAAAAAAAAAAGAAACTGTATGAGAAGGTGTATGAATATTAATGAGGCCAAATATGTGTAACAAGATAGGAAAGTTTGACACTCTGTCCTTGCTGCCTACCCTAACAGGAAAACAGCGTGATGGTATGTATGTATGAAATAAATATACTAAAAGCAGTAATTATTTAGTTAAAATAAGTATTAGCTGTAGCCCTAGTTTGTTTCCAATTTCAATTAGTAGTTTCCATGTCTAAAGTGCGATTAAAGGGAAAACTATTGTCATTGTATGAGATTTTAGTTCAAAATGTTGACGCTGACAAGGCATGGCAAAATTAAAAATGTTTCGAAAAAATATCTCCAAATTTGCCTCTACCTTAGCTCTGCCCCCTGGGCCAACTGTCCTTCGAGGTCCCCTCACCCTATGCCACTGCGGTACATTTTGCCAAAATGTAAGGTTTAACTATTTGTAAGGTGATCAGAAATCTCGGTTTGGCCGGAATATTCCCGGTTTTGAATCCCTCATATCGATCGATACAAGTGTAGATTTCACTTCGAAAGAACTTCAGAGCATTCCTAATAGTTCTGTTTCAATCAACCAGAAAGATGTTCAAGAAGCCTCCAACCAGATTGGAAGCAGCGCCTCCTGTGGAGTTCATGGAGGTTTTCCTCCTCCAATGTGTTCAAGACCATTCATTCATTGATTTATATAATTCTGTTTTATTTTATTTTATTGAAAATGATGCGACAAACTCATTGACCTAATTGGAAAAGGCTTGCAACCCAGGGGTTTGGTTCTCAATAGAACCCAAATGTGTCCCAGTCTAGTTTTTCATATAAGGCCTATTAAAATCTTTTTGATTGGTTTAGAATAAATTACTAAATTGCAATAACCCTGTTAGGTTGTACTGTATACAATCAAAGTTTAATACAATACTGCATAATTTTCAAACCTTAAGTCCATTCCTCTTTCTTTGTGTTTTAATTATTTTCCTTGTGTGTAAAGATAAAAAAAACCCAAATAAACACATATGAGAGGTCTTATATTGTCAATTTAAAGCTTGATGTTCTAATGCCATATAATTGTATGTTTGGGCCTGAAACTATCTAACACTGTTTACCTCCGGGCTTTTATAAATGTCAAAAAAATGTTCATCTCATAAAGTACCTCTCATTGGACTTAATTTTTTAACAGTATATAGATATATTTGAATTAGCGATAAGTAATAAAATTATCACTATCAAAAAATTACTTAATTCACACTAATTTTCTATTTAAGAATCATGGATGCATCTCTATGCTGGCATTTTATCTACTGAGACAATGCAAAAAATTCTTTTCTAAAGTGCTAACTGTTAATCTCCAAAAATTTTTAGCAATTTTATGATCCACTCAAAATTAAAAACTGCCAGTTCTAGGTGCTCGGATGAATTTTGAAATTTTTATTTTATTTACTATGAAAATATTGAATTGTAAAACATCGCAATTTGTGTATAATTTATTTTTCTCATATTGTGTGATAAAAAGTTATAAAAATGTATATATACAGAGACTCTCGATTATCCGGGGTGGTAGGGAAAAATTACTCATATTAAAAAACCAGGATAATCCCCACCAAAAAATCAGAAAAAATATGAAACAAAAACTCAAAAATTATCCTATACACCTTTTTATTTAAAGTAGGACAGCAACATAGTTTATTTTTTCCTTCTGTTTCGAATATCTTAAAATGAAGAATATGGGTTGGATTTTATTTTAGTATTGTTGGTTTAATGTGAGAAGCTGCTAAGTATTTTCATAAGACATCTGATAATGTTTTCAAAGCTATATGCTAAATTTTAATTTTCACTTATCAATGTGATAAGTGGCGATATCTCAAAAGATCATAAAAACCTTATTTCATCTATATCATCTTAGAAAATCATTGCATTACATTGATAATATGTCAGAAATAGTCAAATGTCACTTTGGAACTTTTTGTGATTACACCAACTTTTAAATATATGCCCAATTATTTGGAAATTGGAAAACAATTTAGAACAAAAATCAATGAGATTAATATTTAAAACAATATATACGAGTATATATACAATATGAAAATACTTTAATTGGAAAGATGTTTATTTCGCAATAAAAAAAAGACAGATTTCAATATGTTTCAGACAAGAAAATGCTTTAGAAGAGAAAGGGAGTAAAATGGTATTGCATCCAAAGCATAAGAGTAGTATTATACAATATAATACCAAGTTATCGTGAAATCATACAATAATCACAGAGTGCTTTCTTAAAAAAATATTCTTGAGTTTCTTAATTTCTCAAAAAAGCACCTTATATGAAAAAAAATTTAGACAATAAATTACTTTGGAAAATGTTTTTCAATTATTGAGAGCCAGGAATTGTCAATATGACTGATATTACTCTAATTTTAAAAATGAATTATTTTTAGGAAGCAATACAATTCGATATATAAAAACACACCAAATGCTGGTCCCAAAAAGGGCAACATAAACTGGCAGAAGTAAAAATATGCTCAATTTAATTAATATTCAGGGCAATTGTTATTTAAAAATGCAATTAAAAATTGTGTATAAATTACCAGTGTTGTTAAAGCTTCTTTGAAAAAGTAGCACCGTTACAGCTACTTTTCAATCTAAAAGTAGCACGCTTCTTAAGTACGAGTATACGAAGTAAAAAGTAGTAATGACACTTCTTTGTAGCTACTCTTGGGATGAGGGACGCTATTTTTACTATGTTACTTAACAATACTGCTCACTACTATCCATCTTATGATTATTCATACAGAATGTTAATATTTTTGTTTTGAAAAAAAAATTTAATTTGTATATTTGGAAATTAAAACTGATTTTTATCAGCATCCCATTTCACGTGCAAAATCAGTATAAAAAATTGTATAATATAGGCATCACGTTTTTCTCAATTTAATTAACAACTTTTTATTGTTTATTAAATACTAAAGATGTTTATTACATTTAATCTTAACATATCATTTACGGCAAGTTGGTTTGAAATATATTTATTTTTTTTGAAAAAAATATGAAATTTTATTTCATTGTATGATTAATTGACAAATTTTTTATTTTAATTGTTTTAAAATATCTTTAAAATTTGATTGGATTCACTGTGACGAATAATAAGTTCTGAGAATATTTAGTTATAAAAAATAACATGGGTATTAACTGATTAATAAAACATTACATATATATTTTCTTTAATTTTATGTTCAAACACACTCCAAGATAATATTTAATTTATAAAATGTATATGTATTTTCATTAACATATTATGCCAAATGCTCATCTTAAAGTTAACCTTATGTCAGTTATGAATTATGGATAAAATGTTAATCCAATTTAAACAAAAATATGCTTGTGACAACATTGAATAATTTAAGAGAATTAAAAAATGTCATACAGGCCTCCAAGTTTTCTCATCTCACATTTGTCAAGTGCTATCTTATTTATCTATATGAATTGAAATTCACCCGTGTACCAAAATCATTTGTCTGTGGAAAATATTTATAAAATAAATAATGCAGACAATTCTCGAGATGCTACAATCAAACTTACATTTACAACACTTGCATTGGCACCACTCCTCGATCTGCAACAGTAATTTCAAAGATACCACAACTTAGCTCCACCTGCAGCACTTTTTATGTGGTGGAATTTTTTACTTTTTCAATCAATTTGGAGGTCAAAAAACTGACATAGACCTGAAAATTATTTTGCAAGGAGCATAAACGATACTAATAAACATGCATCCACTGATTCCTTTGCTTATGATTTATGATACTTTTGATGATTATGCTAATTTTGAAAAATAAATGCTGGATTTCCTTATTTACTTTTCAAGATACAACACCTGGTCCGGAATCAAATCTGTTGTAAATCTGAAGATTGCCTATGCAATATTTTTGCCTCAGCGAATGCATTCCTACTGAGTAAACAATTGCCTTTATTGTATATTTATTGTTAAAATAAATCATAATATTCTTATTAGAAGAAAACTGAATACGATTACCTCTTTTTGCATCGCCAAATGTAAATTAAAATTTACTTCACATGAATTTCAAAGCCTTGTTAAATATTATATACATAAAATAATTTTTTTCAATGTGTAGTTAAATGGTTGTTAGGTGTCACATTTTTTGTACAATTTAATAATTGATTGTTCGGAGTTATTTATTATCGTAGTAATTATTCGGATAATATATTACTTCATATTAATGGTCATATATCTTGTAATTTTCACCAATGTAACTTAGATAGTATTAATTAATAAAAAATAAATAAATACAACATTGTAAATTTCTTGTATTTGTAAAACTATTCTAAATGTCACATTTTGTTGATTGGTAAAACTACTCATATAAATGACAAGCCTAGATAGAATTACTGAGACCCATTGCTAGTGTTTTATTTAATTTTTTTGTCTTTTGTAAACCTCCTTTGAGAGGTAATTTTAGACATAAAAACTATATTATTACAGATGTTACTTATTGGAAAAACAAAAGTTTCAGTTACACAATTTTGTGAAGGGAGTTTTTCAATTTAAAAATACATTTTGATTTTTTTAATAAATTGATTGTTTAATTTTAATCCATTAACTTTTTTAATATAATTTTTGTTCTTGGAGATTAAGATTTCTCACAAAAGATTCGAATTCACTAAATAAGATTGAAGCAAAAGAGTTTACTATAAAAGCTCCCGTGGTCAGAGAGAAATTGGGTAGTCCAATAGTTTGGGTGCTCCCACGGGGAGCCGAGTCGTGCCCTGATGCAAGGAAAACATTTGAATGTCTATCTTTCCACGGAGGAGGACGACCAACGATGCTACCAAGTTGACAACTGGGCTTCTAGGCAGGTTTTAATAATCGTTTAAGGGGTCATTCCAGGCAAGGGGTGAAGGTGGACATCATTTATACTCGTAGGTTGATCCTTACCGAGAAGGACAATCGTGGCGCGACGCTGAACCTCCAGATTCAATGGAGCGAGCCCCGTTAAGATCCACAGTGATTCCGCTTATGCGGGTGGCAGTAAATTATTTTGCCTAAAAGAAAATAATGTCGACATTTTAATGTCAGAAACTCTCCAAATGACAACATGACTAGAAACATAGTCGCCCAGTTCGAATATCAGGGATCAGTGACTGACCTTTCAGGAAGAGGTGGTTGTCGTAATGTCTGCACTGAGGCAGCAGTGGAGGCAGTGCAGGAGAATACACACGAGGATCCTTCTGTGTTTACTCATTGTCGTTCAGATAATAGATATTGCACAAGGATCTGCAAACATTTCCCTACAAGGTGCAATTGGTACAGAAACTATTGTTCCATAATCATCAGCAGCACCTATAATATGCAATTTATTTTAAAAACTATCACACAAGATGATTGTTTAAACAATCTCTTAATGAGTGATGAAGTTTATTTTCATCTTAATAGATGTGTAAATAAACAAAATTGCAGATTTTGAGATACTGAAAATTTTATGGAAATGCAACTGTATCAATTACACCCCGTTAGATGTTCTGTATTTTTGAAAATGAGGTACGCGCTCTATGTTGAACTACAGCTGAATGTTTTTACGTCTGATGATCGAAAATTATTCTAAGCATGGTTCCAACAGAATAAATCCACTGCGCATATTTCCATAATGATTTTTATGACAGAATAATTGAAAGAAATGTAGATTTTTCTCAGTGAGAAAATGGGAAATATTTAAGAGCTGTTATTTTTTCATAATGTCTATGATAGATATTTCATAAGAAAAAATAAATAAGAATATGAAAATTGAATTTTCTAAAATGAAACATCTTTAATATCCTTCAACCTTCATGGGCGGCCAGTATTATCAATAAAACAATAGATTTATACAAAAACAGATTTATTTGATCTCGGAAATAATTATCAAAATAGTATTTTTTATTGTAAAAAGATAATATTGTATAAGGTAAAAAAAGTACTTGAATTAATTATTCATTTCAAGAAAATCCTTAATACGCTTGAAAAAGGCACTTAAATCAATTCCCATGGTTTTTAAACGAGAAATAATATCTTGAATTTTTTGATTAGCTTTCAGAGTTTCAACAAAGTTCTTGAATGTAGGACTCTTGAGTTTTTCAATCAATTCCTTAAATTCGGCACTGTTTTGCAACTTTTCATAATAAAGAGCTTTAATCTTGTCTAGTGGAAGGAGGTCCATGATTTGCTGAATAACATTTTTTAAAGACCTGGATGATGCTGAATGATGTGGCGGTTCAAGCCCTACAAGACTATGGAGCTCTCCGAGCCATGTGTATACTGGTAAACCTGCTCCTTGCAAGTAATTCAATATCTGAAAAAAAAACAACATAGATATTAATTTTACATTTAATATTTATGTGTGCAATGTTCAACTACACACGTTTTGTAGGAGCTTCATGAGGCCATTCTAAACGCTTTGGAGGTGGCAAAATAATGGAAATATTTATGGACAGAAGTTCGTCAGATCATTTGGTAAACACACTATGAGGAATATTAGAGAACTAGGCAGCAGCTATAAAAAACATTGTTGTGCAAGTACATTGTTGTTCAATTGTAATTACTAGCCTTATAACATGGTATAAATTTTCTAATGGAAAAAAGTTTTTATGATCGGTTATAATTTGTTACTTTTTGAAAAATGTAACATTGTGCTCTTGGAGAGCCTTTGGTAACTAAAGGGTGCTAGAGAAATTAATTTGTTAAAAAAACTTTGTTATTAGAATATCCAACATATTTTGGCATTTTAATGCTAAAACATGTGGGATATTCAATGACTGATTGAGGATGATTTTCAGTCCAGATTATTCTAAAATAACCGGTTGACAGTTAAAAGCAATGGAAATGATCAAATACGTGATCAGTTCAAGTCCCCAGTCTGCATTGCATTCTTGAAATAAGGAATAGATAAATTTATATCATTTGAGAAATGTTACAATAAGATTTAGGTGCTCTTAAATTAATCGTTGGTCACAATTTAAAAAAAAATTATTTGCATTTTATGTAGGTACAATTTATACAATGAACGTAAGAGTGTTCAATCTTAAAATACCTGTCAATAAAAATTGATACAAGATTTATTTTAATCAATGATGATTGTTAGCCATTCAATGCCTAGATGATAGTTATGAGTCTATGAATATTATTGTATTAGGTGTAATAGCGTTTTTTCTTACAAGATAAAAAATTTTGACTTTACAAAAATAAATTTTATGGGATAAAGTTGATTGGCAGCATCATTTAAAAAAATAATAAATGAACTTACAGATTGAAATTCTGGAATACTCTCAATTTCCAGAAGCAAAGCTTTGAAATCATCGCTGAAGAGAAATTCGATTACTGCTTGAACTTCTGGGTCATCTAAATTGGATGTAAAAATTTCTTCCACTTTTTCCATTGGAATCAAGTCAATAAAATCCCTCATATCGTCTTTTAGACTTCTGGTCAGCACTGGATTGGTCAAAATCCCGCATGAGAGTCCAGCAAGAACGGCAAGGAACAATATAGTCTTCATGGCTGCTTCTTCTCTTTAGTGCTCTTCCTTTTAATATGATTTTGTTCAGAAATCTTCCTCTTTATATACCTGTATTGTAAACTTGAGAATACATTTTATCACACTTTATCTGGAGTTTTTAATAATCTTTTAGGTCAAGTGGAATGCTTAGTGTGAGTAAAATAACTCTTGCGTAATTCTATATAGTTTTGTTATAATTTTCATTGTCATTTGAGTCTTGAGCAAAGAATATCTGTAAGTAAACAAATTTCTGAAAATATCTTGTATTTTTTTGTGAAAAATGAATATTTTCTATTATGTACTATCGTTTTATTAAAATATGTTTACCTTCAGTGTTCATTTCTTCATTCCCATTTCCGAAACATCAATCATTAATATGACACGTTTCCAGTAGGAGACAATCGAGATCGCCATATTATTAGTACCAATCAGGTTTTTAGGCTTTTACACAAAGCATGTGGTCCCAATGTATGGACAAGTTAGAGTCTCAGAGGCCCACAATCACTTTCAATGCTACTTTCATTCATGAAATCCCATCTCTACATGTCCATTTTGCATCTAGTCACCTCTACTTGGAGTCAGCTGTGAGCTCTCCAAGTTGGTTAAGGCAGTTGGTCTCCTGGTGCCATCTTTTTCGAGAGCTCTATCCACTCTTTTCTTCTCACTTCAGAGAATGCGTTTTATTCGGAGGAATTGCCAGTCTTTGCACACTGTTCATGAAAATTTTCCTGAATTTCAATCTTAATATTTCTGACTTGTGACCATATAAGGGGTTTGTGCTTTCTAGGTCAGCTGCAAAACTTAGTGATGTTTGATGTAAAGGAGCAATGCTACTATTTTTTACTTAACAGGTTTGAGTAGTATGCTACTTTAGATAAAAAAAGTAGCTGTATCAGTGCTACAATAATGCAATACAATCAATGAGTGAGTAAGATGAAGACGAACACTCTGAGATGGTTTGAGCATGTAGAATGAATGGATAAAGAAAGACTAGCAAAACAAATACATAGTGCAAATGTGAGTAGAAAGTGGGGGAGAAGAATACCAAGGAAATAATGGACGAATCAAGTGAATGATATTTGAAAGAAGGAAATATAAAAGAAGTTGTAGGAGTTATATAAGAAGGTGTATGAATGTAAAAGAGGCGAAGGATGTATGTCAAGATAGTAAAGTATGTTACTCTATCTTTTCTGCCCACCCCGACATGAAAATGACGTGATGATATATATGTATGTACTCGTATTTGAACGATTTTTTTCATCTAGTTTTCATGCTGCATGACAAATTCTTGAAGCGATTTTGGTGTGTTAGGACATAACGCTGTATAAAATTTTTATATTAATTAATTTTATTTATACTGTAATATATATCCATAACATTTCGGCTTAAAATTAAATAAATGATAACTGATCGCCTATTGGAAATTTCTCAATATATGTTATTTGACCTCAAATAGTTCCCATGGTAGTTGATAAGGCATGATTGGTTCAATTGTAACTTGATACTGAGTTACTTATTTTTAACAAATCTGGTTATTAAAACATAAATTGAAAATCCAATTAAGAATGGAAATATTTCTCAGTCATATGAAGTCACAGTCTGATTGAACAGAGAGATTGGATTTTAATATGAACTAGTAGATGGAATTTATTTATTGACGAATAAACAAACTTTGTGATTTTTTTACATTTAAATTAAAAAAATTGAAACTCTTTCCAATGTTATATATACGAGTATATGCATTCGAGCAGTTAAATATTTTCCAATTGTAAAAGGTTCTAATAGTATTTGCAGTTAAAATGTAATTTTTTACCAAACATGCAAATCGACTATTTGATGATAATTATCAACATTCTTATTTTCAGAAATTTGTCACTTACCAATTTGTGTCAAATTTTTTACTACTTTTGGTACCAAAAGATAGTTGGTACCAGCTCCTACAATAGATATTGGTAAAAATAATAGTAAATATAAATAAAACTGTAAAGTTAATATTGATAATGAGATTTTTATTATGTTTTATAAATAAAAGTATAAATTCTAAGACTTATTAATTAGATTTTTCTAGAAAGTCAAACCAAAGGTGTTTTTGATGAGGTTAATGAGAGCCTTGACATCGATCCCCTTGGTGTTGAGGTGTACGACGATCTCTTGAATCCTGGTGTTGGCTTCCACAGCCTTGATAGATTCCCTGAAAACCGACCCCTTGAGGTAATCAATCATTTCCTTGAATTCGGGGTTAGCGTACATTTTGTCCTCATACAGAGCATTGATCTCTTCCAGCGGCAGCACGTTTATGATCTGCTGCATGATACCATTGCCTTCTCTGATAGAGCGGACGGTATTCTTTGGAGGAGGAAGCTCGAGACGAACGTGGATCAGGACTAGTAGATTGCGGATGGGCACACCGATGTTATCCAACTCATTGATTGCATTGTCTACCTCGGGAATGTTTTCGACTTCCAAAACGAGAGCCTTGAACTCATCGCTGAAGATGTATTCGACGACAGAGTGGAAGTCTGGCTCCTGATTAGCAGCATCCAGAATGGTGCGAATCTTCTCCATTGGGATAAGGTCGATAAAGTCCCGGATGTGCTCATGGAGTTCTTTCCTCTGCAGTGGAGTGCCCATTGCGCTGTACCACATATTCACTATTACCAATACCAATATAACACACTTCATCTTGTATATTGTCTTAGATAATCTTCTTAATATTGATGGTAGCTCCTTACAGTAATTTTGATAACTGATGCACAAGAATTTTTTTGGCTGTTTATATGGGCAAAAAAAATTGATAATTTAAAAAAAATAATTAACATGTATAAAATTTTCCACAAATAATTAATATACGAATAATGATTTATTCATTGATATTAATCTTATTTCCATATTACAGTGATTACAGTACGATTCCTCTTTTTTGTCTTTCCCTAATCTTCTCAAGGTAATCTTGTTGAGAACTAGATGAATGCCATTCAAATATATTTTCAGTTCTTGAATGTGCACAAATTAAAGTTCAAGATCGTTTTGATATCGATAGATTATTGATTTGTTTTTGCTGAAATTTTCCTCAGATGTGGACTACCAGGTATCCCTCTATCTCTTTGGGGATCCACCTGGTGGTCGGCTATACGAACATTAGATGCTATATGAGCAAGCCGGTTCGCATCCATTCTTTGAACGTGATCCCATCAATAATGTCTTCTCTGCCTTCTCCACCTTACCTTAAGCTATCTTCGGTTTCACATATGTATTTTCTTTCTGTATTTTTGATTCTGTCTCAGAGTGTTAACCATTTATATATTGCAAGATCTTTATTTTCAATCATGTAAGGAGTGCCTTTGTTCATGTGATATCAGCTTTTAATTCAAAAGCATACACCATTACAGGCCTAACACATTTATATATCCTCACTTAGCTTTCTTGTCAAGGACTTATTTTTCTGAAACTATCTTTGAGGTATCCATATGTTGCAGAAGCTTTGTTCATCTGTCCTGTAATTTTATTATATAAATCATTTGGCCATTTATATTCACTCCAATGTATTTAAAACACATCACTTGCTCCATTATACTGCTTATCACTAGCTTGCATCTTGCAGATATATTATGACATAAAATAAAGAAAAAAAGGTGTTACCAAGTAAAAATCTATTTTCAAACAAAAGTTTGTGTGAAACTTGATAAATTAGTCAACGAAACATTAGTAATCAATTTTTTAACGTTTGCTATTTGTACAATTTTTGACAACTTGTGTGGTCCAGTTGGTAGGATGCTGATCTTCCAACTGGGGGTTTTGGGTTCCATAGGCGATGTTTGAAAAAAAAAGTAAAGAAAAAAGGGCTGGTTCTAGCCTAGTATAACAGTTTGTTTGGTGATAATACTCGCACAAGTTAGATGTATGTGGATGTTATTCTTTGTCCACGTGTAGTGGTATTTCTAACTCTGAGTTACTTGCCTTCTTCAATGGTTCTTAACCCGAAGGCTTGATTACCGGGGTCGAAGACAGTATTGTCTTCCATCCAAATTCTTCAACATGTCCGTATCAATATCGAGGGACTATAATACCTATCTTTATGTGCACACATTTTCATAATCCATATTACAAATGAGCCCTGAAGATGAAAACTACGTTTTTAAAACAATGCGATAAAACCCTACGAAGGACCTTATTCGATTGATACGAAGAACCATGAAAGCCTCAAAACAAAATATAACATAGTTTTTATAAGGAGTGTGGCGACCGTATGCGCGGTCACTGAACCCACGCGAAGGACCTTTGTCCACCTTAACAATGCGAGACAAACAATGCCAAAGTCCACGCGATCGGTCATTCAACTCACTACCAGTGAAGACCACATTCCATGAGGAAAGGAGAGGGCAACACATCTTTCGCGCTGTCTCTCAAAACAAAAGGATACCTACGCGCGACAATAAACATATTGTAAGCGCAAAGACGAGACAGTGATATATCTCGTGCGCATTCCCGCACACGTTCAAAAAACATTATAAATACTGACGTTTGTCAATAAAATTCCTCTTTACATATTCCGATTTCGACAAGTTTTATTTATCAACAATCATCCTTATCATCTCTCCTTTAAGGAACAAGCGTTCCTAAAGGAGTATCACTAAAACAAAACAAAGAAGATATTATAATAAAACTCGAAAATGATTTACTATTTGGTGTATCCTCAATATAACCTCGTTTTGACAAACTAACAACAAACAGTTCTAGATGCACAATAAAATATATTGGTTTATATTAACGTATAAGCTTTACATTGAATATTTTTGGGATTTTATAAAAAAATGCTTTCTTTCTATTAGGACACAAAATTATATTTTATTAGTAATTTTTATTATTTAATTTATTTATTTAATTTAAAATTTGATACAAAGTTTACTCAATTGCATCAAATAATAAGAAAAATAATCAAATAACACATTATTAATTACATTTTGTAATAATTATCAAAGCCCGGTCCATTGCGACCCCTCATTTGATTGTCGTGATCCACCAGATAAGTACCACTGGTCTACATCATATACTTGCGATCTATGGTCTACATTTAGTTTCCATGACAATCACAGTCAATAATAATGATCTTATAGATAAGATTCTTATCTTGTGTTGTTTGGGTATTTTCCTCTGTAATTAGATATCTCGAGCGTCAAAACAATCGTAACATATATCTCAACAACTAAATTGTTATGCCTCGCCTGTAAGTGTTCTTTATTTTGTTTCCATGAGAATCATATAATTCATTATGACAATACCATTTGTGATTTGATCTTTAGTAATAAATCAAGATTTTAGTCCCTAGGGCAATAATAACTACAATTTTATAGATTAAGGCAATATGTAACAGAAATCAACAGTTACTAAATCTTAAGAAAATAAGCACAGGTCACCAGGAAATAAGATCCCAATATTCTGAACTGAGCCGGAGATTACAGAGGAGCTACAGAGCAGATAAATACCTGTGTATTGCCTCACTTTGTGAGAAGATTGAGTCATGTGCACTCATTATACTGGAGACATGTTCCATGGAGTCAAGAAATTCAAACCTTTAAAGTGAGCTATTGAAGACAGCCAGGGTTATACTATTATATATGCGCAATACTCCTTACATCTGGTTACTTTGTTATACAAAATCAACAAAGTCACCAGATGAAAGGAGTAACGTATTGCGCAGATATGTTTAGATATGACGACATGCAAGACCAGGAAAAAGACACATAATCAATCTACTTAAGAAGTATCAGATATAATTTTCAAAAGAAGTAGAAACGTCCATCATGAAACTAAACATTTTCAAGCAACCAGGATAATATAGAATTCAAACTGAGTTTCTAAAGAATATTACTAACGGTAGTGTCAAAATAATGCTTGACGTATGCAACTCAATTGACATAACTGCATTTTTTTTACCATCATGTGTATATTTTTTCAGCAAGATATGCATAGTTTTTACTAAGATATGGAAATAACAACATTGTCTGTGAGCAAGCCTCCCAGGAAGGAAAATAGATCAGATCTTGTCTACTAAATGAGTGATGTGAATGTAGTGTGTGATAAGGAGTTGTTGGATATTTTAATATGGTTGTTGAGATTATGATGGGATTGGAATTGTATGAAATTTGTGATTAAGGAATAAGACCATTTAGTTACAGGCCTTGCCTAGTGAAGCAGTTCTTTATATTCACAAAATAGAGGAGTAAGCCTTGTACTCTACAAATTGCCTATCCGTTAAAACTATGTGAGTTTTAAATTGTGTGATGTGATAGTAAATAAAATGAAATTTAAAAAAAATGGTTGTTTGCACAACCTTTCAGCAAATACTATTTTATATTGAGTCACAAAAGCCTTCTAGCAACATCATAAAAACATGGTAATATGGACACATTTAAGTGGAAGCATTTGTACTTGATGTTATATATATATGGTATATATATTCAGCGACTTTAATATAGATAAATGAGGAAAAAAGTTTGTTGTTTAAGTCAACCGCTTTGATTTAATATTTTATTTATTTATTTATTTATTTATTATTTATTATTACACATGACAAGAAATATACATAATTTGCGAAAAAACAACAGGTAATTTAATTAAGACATACATTATTTTAATTGATCTGGGTTTGTCGCCTTTCATTTGTTGTATCCCCAGTAAACTAGGCTTTTGCTTGTATCTCACTGAGGATATTTAGCATGAAAAAATAAATCGATACTTCTTTCCGATTTTTGATTACACAAGAACAAAACCCCGTTGCACGTTCTCATCAACCTGACAAACAGTGACACTCAATGACAACTGGAAACATCATGCGGAATCAAACTCTTCCCACATCATCACTCCAGAAAGACCAAACCTGTTCATCCCATAATATACCGCACACAATCATAAGAATAAAAACAAAAGTAAAACGAAAAATGAACCCAAAATGAAACAAAAATAAAACCAAAAATTTTCATCCTATAATATACCGCACACAATCATAAGAATAAAAATTAACACAAAAATATACAGAAACACAAATACAAAACAACAAAAATCAAAACAACAAGAAGAAACCCACACTCACTTATTTTCACAATCAATTTTTGGGAAACCTGCAATATGTGCTTTTGGGTTAAGGTGCATCCCCCCCCAAACTGATATACCGTAGGAAAGTGCTGACTGACATAAGGCGAAGTATATACTTTTAAGAATATTTTCACTGAGCACATTTCGAATCATACGGAATATGTATCCTAGTTTTCTGATTTTTGTGCTCAAAGCATTAATATGGACCTCCCAACGAAGGAACTGATCAACATAAACTCCGAGGTACTTTATACTATCAACCCTTTCCAAAGAAACACAACTACAGTCAGCCATGGGTGAACAAGTAATATTGATTTCTAAATTTTTTCTTGATGAGTGTATGGAGGAAACTGTATTTATTTTTAAAAAATTGATACGGGTTAATTCTTGTGGTACATACTTGAAACCAGTTCTCATAACAACTAACTGTTACAGTGTTTTCACAAAGTAGCTTTAACAGCACTGCTTTCATTGTATGTAGTACAACGTGGTGAGTTTATTGCTAATCTTTCAGTCAATCAGAAATATGCTAATGAGGCCTTGAGTTAAATCACTGGGATTAAACCTGAGATTCCTTTATTTAATAAAGCACTAACAGGAAATGAACCCTCGACCTTCGAGCTGGAAGACTGGTGCCTTACCAACTAGGCAAAAGAGATATGGAGAATTTTCGACGAAGGAATCGAATAATGACCAACAATCGGTAAAGTGTATCAACCCATTTTTTCACATTCATAACTTCCCAGTAAGATACAGACCAAAAGCCTAGTTTACTGATATCACGAAAGTGACAGGCAACCAACCCATATCCATGTAATTTGAGGAAAAAATAACTAAATGAAATAAAATGCAATCAAGGAAATCAGATTGAAGATAAAGCAAATATAAATGATGTTTCCATCATAACAAAACGAATTCCGCTGATAGCAACAATAACATTTGGTGTATCAGTTTTGAAAAACTGGACGTAATTCAAAAACAAATAATGACATATTACAAGATTAAATCTCAACTCCGATAAGACCAAATATATGATAGCCACTAAAGCACCCCGTAATAACCAGACACCTACCACGATTAATATAAGTTCTCATACAATAGAACGTGTAAACACCTTCACCTACCTGGGATCCATAGTGATAAGTGTTAATGATGCATCTATCGAGATTAAACGTCGAATATTCATGGCAAATAGATGCTTCTTTGGTCTGAGAAAACACCTTATATCTCGGTTGTTGTCCAGAAGGACAAAACTTACCATTTACAAGACACTGCTACGACCTGTCCTCACATATGGGTCTGAATGCTGGGTATTAAGTAAGAAGAACGAATCTTCTCTTCTAATATTTGAAAGAAAAATACTCAGAAAAATATTCGGACCCATACAGGAAAATGGATCTTGGAGAGTGAGATATAATGAGGAGTTATACAGCATATACAAAGAGCCCAACATCATAAAATACATCAAAATTGGGAGGCTACGTTGGGCGGGGCATGTAGCAAGAATGGGAGAAGAGGAAATGCCTAACAAAGTACTCTTCTCCAAGCCCCAAGGAAGACGTAGCGTGGGTAGACCGAGGCTTAGGTGGATGGATGGGGTGCAGAATGATGCAAACGTGATTGGCATCAGGGGCTGGAGGAGTGCATCCCAGGATAGGGGGGAATGGCAGCGACTGCTGGAGGAGGCCGGGGCCCACAATGGGCTGTAGCGCCATTGATGATGATGATGACAAGATTAAATCAATATAAGATACATTGTCACTATGAAAGACAATTGATAGTCAAATAATCACAATTAATTACGTATTATTATCAAACGAATTTTCATATATATACAACTCAGTTTAAGTCCTTATTCATCAGTATTCAAACAATTCTTGTTATTGTAAGGAGCTGAAGACTCAAACGCACACATGATGAAGGTTGCTATTCTGACATTGGTTGTAGTGGCTATGTGGTATGGCGTACTGGGTACACCCCTTCAGAGGAAAGAGATCCACGAACACTTCCAGGACTTCCTCGAACTTATCCCAATGAAAGAGATTCGCGCCATTCTGGAAGCTGCTAATCAGGAGTCACAGTTCCACTCTGTCATCGAGTATATCTTCAGCGATGAGTTCAAGGCTCTCGTTCTGGAAGTGGAAGACATCCCCGAGGTAGACAATATAATCAACGAATTGGATGGCATTGGAGTACCTATCCGTAACCTGCTGATCCTGATCCACGTACGACTCGAATTCCCTCCCCCAAAGAACACCATCCGCACAGCCAGGAATGACAGTGGTGTTGTGCAGCAGATCATAGATGTTCTACCACTGGAGGAAATCAAGGCTCTCTATGAGGACAAACTGCATGCCAACTCTGAGTTCAGGGACATGATTGATTACATCAAGGGGCCGGTCTTCAGGGAAGTCGTCGAGGCTGTGGAAGTCAATACCAGGATTCAGGAGATCATTGTACACCTCAACATCAAGGGGATCGATGTCAAGGCTCTCATTAATCTCATCAAAAACACCTTTGGTTTGATTTTCTAGAAGAATCTAATTAATAAGGATCATAATTTACACTTTATTTTATAAAACTTAATAAAAATCTCATTTTCTATAATTACTGGGCAGTCTTTTTTTCTTATTTATTCAACGGTGTGGTTTATTGAAATTCGAGATATTAGATGGTCTCTCGATTATTTTATTGTACTTGCATGAAAATATTTTTCAAATTTATACTTATTGTTTATAGAAATGAAAAATATTTTTCATTTCCGAGCGCCATAGTCCTCCGCGATGTCTGGAACTGGCTGCACCATTTGTATCCATATTTCCTGATCTTGAGCCATGTTGAATGCAGCACTCAAAGTGAATATTGTTAACCCTTTTATTTGGTCCATCCATCTTGTTGGAGGCCTTCCTTATTTTCCCTCAACAGCTTCCGTGATCACTAGCTCCTTAAGACCTTCATTATTCTTTCAAGTAACATGCCCAAAGTATGTAATAATTATTTTCCTGTATGTTGTCGAAAGTGTTAAGGAGTTGGTGTGCCTTGCAGTCCTTGAAATATGCAGCATCCACCTTCAACACTACATCTCGAAGACATCTTAAATTTTTTTCCCTATTCTCGGCTCTTCTCGATAATTAGTTGTATGTTTGAAATTTACTCCCAGTTCGCGTGTGCCTCTCTCTTGCATAAACCCAGCTTATTCTATTAGTGTTTGTCAAGCTAGGAAATATTTTGATCCTATATAAATGTTTCATTATATACTATGACAGTTTTATAGTTTTAGCATTTTTGCGTCGATCCCTTCTTGTGTATTGGAATAAACATGGACTCGACCCACTTCTTTAGCCATTTTGCAGTTCTTCCAATTGAGTTGCATATTCAAGATATCGAAATAATTTTGAAACGTAAGCTAGTCGATTAGAAGAAATTGCGTTAAAACAATAAATCCATCAGATTTATTAACATGTGTTAAAATAAAAAAAATTAAAATAAGTCAATGAAATAAATGTTTTCTTAGTTTTTTTTTAATAAGGGAATATATTTTTTATTTAATTCCAATAACATAGTAACTGTATACCAATAGCATATACTGATATGTGATAATATTTTTCATGGCTAGATAATGAGAACAAATACAGATTTTTCAGGTTAACTCCTTGGACTTACTGGTATAGATGAGATAAGAAAAATAAGATATAAAGTGATTATGATCCATTTAATTCAATAACTGCTGATTGTCTTTGATCTGAATTCATATTTGAATTGTATTTTCACTAAACTTAAATTATCATCTAAATTTCTCGACAAACTTTCATTCTTCGTACGTCTAGATTTGCCTTCGTTATTTATCTTCATATTTCATCCTTATTTCAATCCTTATTCCTTTATAATTTGTTGTAAATCCTACTCAAATTCTTCAAATATTCCAATTATAATATCTCCACATAATAATAGAAGATACAACTTTTTTTTTCAATTCATTATTAATTTAATAAATTAAAATTGATACTGGAAAATCTACTAGACATGATACAATGACCCTATCTAATGATGCTCGTAACTATACGACTGTTGATTCATTTTCATAGATTTCCTCCGTTAGCCCTTACTTGAGTGCTTCAGTAGCTGACCCTTAATTGATAGTTCAAGTTGTAAGACATGTGTCTTCTGATTCGGGAGTTGCGGGTTTCCGTTGGTACTTTTTTAAAATACAGATAAAATCATACTAGCAAAAGTAACCTTACCTTAAAAAGTCTAAATTTTCATAACAATAAATTATGCAACATTATTAAACCAAATCTTTTTAAGTTACATGTAACTTTATTGTGCTTTAGACCAGTGCTTCCCAATTACTTTCATGTAACGGCCCCCTAAATCTGAAGTAATTAATCCCCCCTCCCCCCCTCAAAAAAAACATTTTTTTTTATAGTTGAAGATTTATTTGGCAATAATTATTACAATTAAAATACACATATTTATATTCAACACAAAATTATAGGAACTTGCTTAAAAACTTTTTTTTAAATAAAAACTATACTCACATAAAACAATTTCATACTCACATGAATATTTGTACTTTGTACTGAATATTTTCGAGACCCCCACGAGAAATCCCGCGGCCTCCAATTTGGGAAGCACTGCTTTAGACTATTTTATAGTATTTATTTATTTGATTCACATCACAACAGTATCATATGTATATACATAACTTAAAAATAATAGTACACAAAACAAGCTAATTTAAATACTTACAATTATTGAAAAAAATATATATACACAGTGAAACCCCGTTTTTTTACGTTTTTGAAAGGACTGATAAAAAAAACGTAAATAGAGGGAAAATGTAGATTTGGGGCTAGAAAAAAAGTTGAAAATTATTTTTTATTTAGATAATCACGCAAATCGGTTTGGTACATCTTTTTGTATATACAATTTATCTTAAACTAACATGGAGAAACTAAAGTAGTAATAATTACTAACAAATTGTTTGAATGAATCATATACTAATAAAGTATGAATATAAGTTCGATATGAACGTATATATATACACGAGTATGAATATTACAAAATATTACTAAAACTTAGTCAAGTAGACTTATGTAACAGTGGAAAATATTATATATTTTAGATCAGCGGTCGCTAAAGTGGTGGTCCGCGAGAACATTTCGCTGGTCCGCAGAGAAATGTGGACATTATTGTTAATTATTATTGTTCATTGTCCTAAAATGATACGAAGCATATATTGCTATTTCTATCCAACCAATAATACATGTAGTGCTGTTTCAATATCATGTGTATTTTTCTAACTAGTCTTTTTATATATAATACATATGTCGTATTCTTACAATATCGGATCAAAAAATCAGATCGCTTATCGTGGAATTATCATTTTTATAAAGAATACATTCCACGATTTAAAAAAGAAATTGTATTTAAATGTAAAAGTGTTTTATCTACAAATATGTAAAATTTTAAATTGATATACAGCCTATTAAGTGAGATATTATTTTTTTAAGCTCCTCTTACCACGAATGTTACATTATGGTTACGGGAAGGTTAATAAAGCTTTTATAATTTGGTTACAATTAATAGTTTTATTTTATTAACTAGGTTTTTTAAGTGTTCTTTGATCACTTTTTACTAAATATATTGTATTTAACACTGAAAAATCCTATTAGTGGTCCGCGGGATTTAAGTTTGGCGACCGCTGTTTTAGATTATATAGGGGAAAAACCTGTATGATTGAATTGTTTCATCGATGCATTAATCGACGCTTGTTAATCAGAAAACTGATACTATTGTAATGTATAATTGCTATCAATTAAAACCTGTATGATTGAATTGTTTCATCAATGCATTAATCGACGCTTGTTAATCAGAAAACTGATACTATTGTAATGTATAATTGCTATCAATTAAAACCTGTATGATTGAATTGTTTCATCAATGCATTAATCGACGCTTGTTAATCAGAAAACTGATACTATTGTAATGTATAATTGCTATCAATTAAAACCTGTATGATTGAATTGTTTCATCAATGCATTAATCGACGCTTGTTAATCAGAAAACTGATACTATTGTAATGTATAATTGCTATCAATTAAAACCTGTATGATTGAATTGTTTCATCAATGCATTAATCGACGCTTGTTAATCAGAAAACTGATACTATTGTAATGTATAATTGCTATCAATTAAAACCTGTATGATTGAATTGTTTCATCAATGCATTAATCGACGCTTGTTAATCAGAAAACTGATACTATTGTAATGTATAATTGCTATCAATTAAAACCTGTATGATTGAATTGTTTCATCAATGCATTAATCGACGCTTGTTAATCAGAAAACTGATACTATTGTAATGTATAATTGCTATCAATTAAAACCTGTATGATTGAATTGTTTCATCAATGCATTAATCGACGCTTGTTAATCAGAAAACTGATACTATTGTAATGTATAATTGCTATCAATTAAAACCTGTATGATTGAATTGTTTCATCAATGCATTAATCGACGCTTGTTAATCAGAAAACTGATACTATTGTAATGTATAATTGCTATCAATTAAAACCTGTATGATTGAATTGTTTCATCAATGCATTAATCGACGCTTGTTAATCAGAAAACTGATACTATTGTAATGTATAATTGCTATCAATTAAAACCTGTATGATTGAATTGTTTCATCAATGCATTAATCGACGCTTGTTAATCAGAAAACTGATACTATTGTAATGTATAATTGCTATCAATTAAAACCTGTATGATTGAATTGTTTCATCAATGCATTAATCGACGCTTGTTAATCAGAAAACTGATACTATTGTAATATATAATTGCTATCAATTAAAATTATTTTCGGAAGCAATTTTTTTTTATTAAGTATCCGGAAAAGTACTAAGATTTGTTATTTGTTATATATAAAAAAAAATAATTTCAAAGATCGCTTGAGACCTCTAGCCCTTCTTAAAAATAATCTATTACTTTGTAAGTTTGTGAAATAAAATAGGAGCTTGTCCCTAGTCCCTAGTGATATTATAAAATCTTATTTTGATCGAAATAAGAACCATTGCATTGAATATGTGACGTTGTTAAAGGGCGATCTCTTACGAGAGCCTGTTCTAGCGGTAGCGGTAGCCCACTTTACCGTCATTTTTGTGTGATGTCGGTATGTATGAGAATTCCACAATTAAATGAAATTTGCACATTTAATTTTTTTTTAGTAGCGCAATGAGCTATTAGTTTTGAGATCACTAGATTGTTTGATTTCACTCGTCTGAAGTTTATAAGCGTCATTACTATTTGAAAGTAAAGACAGAGCTTAGAGATAAAATTTGTATCAGTAAGCAAAGTTTCAAAATGAATTGAAATTTTATATAGTAATAAGGTAAAAAAATAACTAAAAAAAGCATCGGAGGATGATGTTCCGTGTCTCGTAGGTGACAAGGCATGTTAATGTTTCTATCATCCAATAATTGGAGATCACTGAAACACTTTCAACAACATGCAGAAAAAGAATCATCAAAAACTCTGGGCATATTGCTTCAAAAAATTATGTAAGTCTAGAGAAGAAGTCTGGTCATCACGGGGAAAGTTGAGGGAAGGCGAACAAAGAGTTCGCAAGATTCTTTTTAAGTCCCCATTCAACATGACCGAAGACCGGGAGAGATAGAGAGACGTGGTGCACCGAGTTTGAAACATATCATAGAACCACGACGGTCAGCATTGAGCTCACGATGAAGAAGAAAAGTAATCTTATTTAAAAAATGGATACTTCCAAGATACTTATCAATTCCCCCAGGTGAGACAAATAAATAAAATTCTGTTCCTATAACCTAAAAGAGGCACCAAACGGGAAGGTTGATAGTTAAGATACAGCGGACGGAAGACTTATCGTTCGTATTGTCAAAATGAATCGCATTATTAAGGTGTCCCAATAAGAGCGCCGGATTTAGTCAAAATGGTTGGTAGTTTGAGTTCTTAGATTCGTTGGATCCGGATTCGGTCTTCCGTCCATAGCGATTTGGCCTTGGAGTCGATGTCGCTGGTTTGCTTGGAGTTACCCATGATTTTTTACGCTTAGGATTCTCGAAATATATCCATTTTTAATCGCCAGTCACAATTCCATGGAGAAATGATTTTCTTTTGTACATGGCGAGCAGCATTTCGCAAGTGGTTTTTCGGTTTTCCTGCTGTCTTTTTCGGTTCTCATTCAGTTCATGTGGAACCCATTTTCCCACCTTCTGGATCTTTCCCATGGCTTTCAAACATATGGAGACGGCTTCTCATGTCACATTTAATTGATCCGCGAGTTGTTCTTGCGTTTGAGCGTCATCCTTATCCAACAATGCTTGCAATTCGGCGTCTTCAAACTTTCTCGGTGGTCTTCCACGTTCTTCGTTTCTGACGTCAAAATCGCCACTTTTGAATTTTTTAAACCACTCAAAGCACTGTGATTTACCAAGAGCATGCTCACCGTAAGCTTCGACAAGCATTCGATGCGATTCTGCAGCAGTTTTCTTCAAATGGTAACAGAAAATCAATGCAGTCCGCGAATCTAGTTTTCAGGCACAAAAACAGACATATTCAACGCTATGAAAACATATGTAGTTATATTAAACTTGTATTGTTGTGAGTTAAAAGTCTTTGACAAATGTAAACACAAAAAAGGTGCCAATGACGCGGTTTGACAGTCACTACATTGACAACTGCAGCCATCTATGAGCAAATTCCGGTTTTATATTTACAGAATGGTGTTGTCCAGAATCGGACTATAACTTTTTTATAATTATCTCTAATTTTTTAATTAATCTTCGAATAAATGACTCATTTGGACCATTATTTCGACCGAAAATTCCACAAAGTTTACAAACTGTTTCAGCAAAACTTTTCCCATTTTTATAATGAGTTTTAACAATAATTGTAACATTCCATATTTACTAATCGTAAGATTGAAAGATGGCGCATAATCAATTTTTAGAGCTGTTAATTAAAAAAAAAATGCGCGAAATTAAAATCCGGCGCACTTATTGGGACATATGGGATACCTATCATAATTTAGGCATACTCGTACATCGCGAATGCACGCTGTTGTCTTGCGAGTTTCGAACCAAATAATACTATCGATATTGTAGATATTTTTTATTAACTTTGATTTTGAAGTCCTTTTCACATTCAGGATATTAATAACAGTAAATCAATTGAATGAATGGTACAAAAACTAAGTCCAAATTCTCTCCATTGTTATAATACGAAATATATTTCAAAAACTGTAAACTTTTGAAGGTCGGTAATAAATAAGGAAAAAAACAAAATTAAGTGTGGATAAAAAATTATATTTTTATTATGTATGGTACATGGAATAAAATATTTAATTTTAATTATGAAATTAGAATCGTTCCCAAAAAATTAAACCAAAGTGTTTTATATAAGATTGATTAGAGCCTTAACATCGTTTGCCTTAGTGTCGAGGTGCGCGACTATTGTCGCGCACCTATTGTCGCGCACCTATCGCGCACAGGATATTTCCTGGATCGTGGTGTTGGCTCCCACAGTCTGGATATATTCCCTGAAGACAGGTCTCTTTTCATTTCAACACTTTGTGTCCTGAAGGTCACAAATTGTCATTTTGATAATTTATTGGCTTAAGGATCACAGTATCTCAATGTGAAACATAAATAAAAGTGTTCAAGTAACATGATTTATATTTATTATTTAGAAGTATCCTTAAAATTATAATATGTAAATGAGATTTTTTTCCTAGAAAATCAAACCAAATGTGATTTTTATGACGTTGATAAGAGCCTTGACATCGATCCCTTTGGAGTTGAGGTGTGTGACGATCTCCTGGATTCTGGTGTTGGTTTTCGCAGCATCGATGGATTCACTGAAGACCGACCCTTTGAGGTAATCAATCATCTTCCTGAACTCCGGATTGGCGTACATCTTGTATTTATACAGAGTCTTGATCTCTTCCAAAGGTAGTACGTCTAAGATCTGCTGCACAACATTACTGCTTCCCCTGGTAGAGCGGGCAGTGTTCTTCGGGGGAGGGAGCTCGAGACTCACGTGGATCAGAACCAGCAGGTTGCGGATGGGTACTCCGATGTCATCCAACTCATTGATTACATTGTCTACTTCGGGGATATTTTCGACTTCCAGCATGAGAGCTTTGAACTCATCGCTGAAGATGTACTCTACAACAGAGTGGAAGTCTGGCTCCTGATTAGCAGCGTCCAGGATGTCGCGGATCTTCTCCATTGGGATGAGGTCGAGGAAGTCCTGGAAGTGCTCGTGAGGCTCTTTCCTCTGCAGTGGCGTGCTTAGTGCACCGCACCATGCACTCACTACTACCAACACTAACATGATAGTCTTCATCTTGTGGATATTTGTTATATTTCCTGAGAGAACCACCCTGCTTATGATAGCTTCTAAGAGAACTTACTGATTACTGCTGACTGTCGACTGTTTATATATATGCATCAGATTAGTATCTCTTTACAATCAAATAATAAATAAAAAAATCTGTATAATTATAAAAATTATAACAGTCAAATGAATGATTTATTGATATGAATCTTACAGACAGATGATTGCTGTAAATTTCCTCTGAGTTGAAGATTTAATCATGTGGATGACTCGATATTTTCAAGGTTTTCTTTACATTAAGAAAGCTCTAAAATTAGGATATTTTTAGCCTTTCGGTATTTATGTAATTTGATTTTATTTTCTTTTTTCAAAAAATATCACAGATCCTATAATGGTTTTTTGTACCATAACATAAAAAAACTACAAACTTTTGAGTGGAAAATAAACTTTTTTCATTCACCTAGAGTGAATGTGTGTCATTTTATTAAACATTTATTGGTTTTTTATTTTAATTTTTAAACGTTTGAATATAAGTTTAAATATAAAGAAGCTGGCAAAATTATGTGCATTGTTTTTAGCAACACAATAAAGATAAAATTTAATGTAAATGGATATAAACTTAGCTTAAAATAAACTTAATATAAACTTAGCTTAAAAATGAACAATGCAATTTCTAAAGTAACTCTCTATTTTTCGGAAGATAAATTAAGTGCATAAAAATTATTTGTGTCAAAAAACATATTTAATTTTTCTATTTCAAAATTTAATTACAATCCGACCAATTTTTTTTATAGAACACTGACGTAAATATTGAACACTTTATTTAAAAAAATCTAATAATACATAAAATAACACTATTTTAAACATTATAAGCACTAATGAAACTCTTGAAGTTCTTGCAGATGATTTAATATGCTGTTATGTGAAGTTCCGGTTACTTTTAAGACGAACCAAACAAATTAATGTTTTACACTATCTTCATTATGCCAGTTCTTACGTATATCGCAGATATAATATAGCATGGAAAAGGTTATGGAAATCTTCAAAATTTAAATCCCCACAGAATCTGTGGACCTATAAACGATGATAATCAATGATAAAAAAATGTTAGAAAGTTCTCCTTATTCGTCATGCTCTTTACAGAACAGATGTGATAATTGGAGTTGATCTTTAGAGATCTGCAAAAAATCTGCTAATCGATTGAATTTATATGAACTATCACACGTCGGAAGAGAACCGAATATTAATTTATATTTAAATGTACTGATTTATAACAGTTTTTATAAATTAACATAACGTAACTGCTTAAATGTGAGCTACATTTTATATCTTAAGTTCCTTAACCCTTTTTTAAATCAGACTACGCCCAGTATTGCTTTGATTAGTCATTGACACACCAGACAGTAGACAGATTTTAGTTTCCATGCCAATCTCAGTCAGTTACATTTCTGATATCATAATGGATTTTATCTTGCGTTGTAAATGTATTCCTCTTCGCAATCTCACGATTCAAAACAATCATATCTCAAATTTCGATTTCGTCCTTAATTTCTTACGCCCCGTCTGATAGCGTTAGTCCACTTGTTGCCAAGTCAATCACAAAAGTTCTGTTGCCAATGATAATGTGTGTATTATGGAATCTTGATACCAATTTTTTGTAGTTAACAAACATTTCTAATTAATCTTATGACGTTTTAGATATATACTATAATATTAAATATTTTTTTTAATGTTATGCGAGATCGAAAATAGTTGTTACTATATTACAACGAAAATATTTTATGAAAATACAGCAGTGTATTACTACAATATTTACCAGGGGTTTAGAAATAAAATATATATTGCATTACATTTCGTTGCATAAGATACAATCTGGTTATTACTATGTGACAATCTCTTACAACCAACCAGAAAGTTGTTGTGTGGCTTTAGGTGATAACCAAAATAGAATAACTATAATAAAAATCGGGGTTCCTACTGGAATTGAGCCCGAAACCCTTGAATTGAAACGCAGGTGACTTAACAAGAAGGCGATGGACTTCGTAAAAAAGTTTCATTTCGAGACAAGATAAAAGGACTGTAATACACATTAATATATAAGAACATAAAAATAATTCTGGATTAATTAATATCTTACTGATTTTGAATGGAATCAAATCAAAATACGCTTTGAAAGATAATGCCAATTGAAAGGAGATATATGTTAATCCCTGTTTCAATTAATTCACTTGTATGGTATTCTTCAACAAGGTTATTAACACATATTGTGGAGCTTGGTAGGGAGAGGGAGACAGCATTGTTTTGGCTCCATTGGTCGGGTTTGGATTTTAACAACCACTAAAAAAGACACGAATCATCATAATAATGTTTTTTTCGCTCACATTTCTAGCGCGTTCTAGCATAGTATGTTATTGTAACCAGATCATTTCTAGCGCGTTCTAGCATAGTATGTTATTGTAACCAAATCATTTCTAGCGCGTTCTAGCATAGTATGTTATTGTAACCAGATCATTTCTAGCGCGTTCTAGCAAAGTATGTTATTGTAACCAGATCATTCGAGGGCTAGGATGATTTTTTATTTATTTTTTGGGTACCATCGGAATCGAACCCAAATTCAGGGTAGAAGATAATCGTTTTACAAACTACGTTCCTATTTTATTTACTTTCAATAGCTCTTTTTAGTGATGCTCTCAAAATCTGATTGAGCATGTAATTATGAGTATGTGATATTTTTTGTGATGCGACTGGTACTAAAGACGTTTTAGGAGATCGGTCCTTAAGGGAAGGGATGATGATGATTTGTTGATAAATAATAAAAAACGTTAGATCGCAATGCGGAAAGACAGTAGAATTTTATAAGTAACGTAGGTATTTATATCTTTTTAGAATGTGCGCGAGAATGCGCTCGCGATATGCCTACGTCTCGTTTCTGTGAATGCAAAACGATTAATTGTTGTGTGTAGGTATTATTCAAATATGGAACTGGCGAGACAAGCGTGGTGCGTTCTCTCTCTAGTATGGAATGCGGTCCGCTCGGCTATGGGTTGAATGGCCGGCGGGTGAACTTCGGACTTGCTTATTTAGATTGTCGAGGAATGCGAAGGTCATCTCATCGGTCATTGACCGTATGTATGAACGCCCACAGTGTTCCGAGTGGGCGACCGCCACAACGTCATAAGGATGACTTCTCAACATTACTGTAAATGTATTTTCTGCAGTTTATTTTGAGATATAATATGTGTGTGATTTCGGAATAATTTTTTTATATACGAGTATAACATATGTACACATTGTGTTGCTGTCAAGGAACCTTTATTTATTTGTTTGAATTAATCTGAGGTGGTATTTGTGGATTTGCTTTTTTTCTGCCATCTATTTATTTTCTGTTTTTTTTCTTTTTATTCTACATGTGCAAGGGTGTGGGCTGAAAAACATCTGGAAAATTCAACTGTTATCAGTACTTATAAAGTAACAGTCATCATCATTATCAGCACAAGTATGCCATATCCCTAAATAAAAGTCGGGATGTATAAAGGGTCTACATTTGATCCGCTTCTATTTAAATTGGTGTTGAAAATCTAACAGCTAAATTACTGTTATCTTTGAATCTGTTGAATGCAGATGATACAATATTTGTAGAGATGATAAACAATTCCAAGATATTCTGAAGAAATTTGAGCATTCTTTCAAAATACGTGTACTACAATCAATTCAGATCAGATCAGTATACTATACACGATCAATTCAGATCAGACCAAAACTTAATGCTTTTTCATGACTTTGATGCTTAATTTTATCAATCTATTTAGAATACTCAACCATTGTAGAGAAAATAGCTAATATGCTGGTAAGTGAGATCTGGGCTTATTTTTTAAGCATTGATAAGATTTGAAAACGATATTCTAATCTCATTTTTTTATACATAATTGCTATCTAATATTTAAGAGAAATAGGTAAATATAAGTGGGATATGTGCTAGTTTCTTGAGTATACTCATAAATTGATATGAACTTGGTATTTTTAAGACAGAACATAATTTATTGTTTTCGTATGATGAATCTCCATTTCAAACTCTAAATTTTAAATTCATTTTAATATTCAAATATTTGAAATTTATTAAGTGATAAAATGAACAAATTACAAATAGACATAAAAGTGAGATTTTTATTTAACTTTTATTAATTATAAAATAAGTATTTTAGATTCGTTCCTAGAAAATCAAACCAAAAGTGCTTTTAATTAGATTAATAATAGCCTTGACATCAATTCCCTTAGTGTTGAGGTGAGCGACGATTTCCTGGATCCTAGGTTCCATATTATTTGGTGAACCATACACATAGTGGCAGTGTAACATTCTGTTTGAACACAAATTTTAATTTTATGTCGTGTGAAGTTATCGTGATTATATAAGCGTGTCTTATTTTTATTTTACAAGCGTGTCCTATGGTCGTGTGGTCGCTGTAAAACTTAGTCGAGTAAGATAAAAATACAAATATCGACACTGTATCCACATACCTTGATTTGGATTTACTATTGTAGAACCCAACTTCAGTTGACGCCGCCCCTACAAGCCTACGACGTGAATATGGAAGGTTGGTTGCTTTGTTTGATCAGTGTAGTAACATATTATTATTGTGATAAGCATAAATTCTTATGTAGAGTTATTTTCGATTTTTTTAAATCCTTCATAAATTAAAAAATATCGAAAATCCAACACCGCGCATGCATTTTCGTCAAGAGCTTTTTAAAACGATGTTTGAATATTTGTCCACACATTCGGTATTACTCGATGTACGAGTATGTACGTTAATTCAAGCTTATTTACAGCGGGAACATATGTTAAATCAACCCACCTCGTCTCAACCTAAAATACTTAGTTTTTGCTATCCGCAGATTCAAGCTTTCTGTACAGTCTACACGGAGTAAGATTGTCAAGAAAGAACGATCTCCAAGATTACATCAATTTACTTTACAAGATTTTATTTTATTTTTTAACCTGGCGAGTTTATTGCCATGTGGCAATCTCTTCCAACCAACCAGAAAGATGTTTTTATAGGCACTAAGTGTTAACCAGACTGGAATCCTATTTAAAAAAATCTGGGTTCCAGTGGGGATCGAAACCCACAACCTCCGGATCGGCAGACAAGTGTCTTACCACCAGGCCACGGAGGTCGTCATAGGACACCCTTATATAAAAGTACAGCTTTATAAGTATATCTAGAATCTTGATGATTTCTTATTGATTGTACTGGTCGTGAAATAGAAAATCAACTTTTTGATAAGTGAACTGAAATAGAAAATTTCAGATATTTAAATGGAAGTTTTTAGAATTATCAATTTTTTTAAATAGCGTATAACTTATGTACACTATTTTTTGTAAATTAAAGGCAAAAAAATATCAAGTGTACAGGAGTAATTAAGATAAACTGATAACTTGATTATGAACCATAGTTTACTTTTTAAGATTCAATGTACCCATATACTATCAGATCACGCTCGCTCTGCACGATGTCATGAACTCACCGAAACTCACCTGTTTACAGTCCATAGTTTTTTATGTTTCCATGTCAATCATAGTACTTAATATATAATAACTGCCCTTTTAATTTATGTCTTTATCTTCCGTTTTTAACACAATCGGGCATCTCTAGCGCTAAAACAATCTAATCATATCTCAAATATACATTTTTTGATTAATTTATTTTGTCTCGCCAAACTCGAGGCATTATTTTGTTTCCATGACAATCTTATAATTCTTGATAACATTACTTGTGCGTTTCGTACTATTCATAACACACGAGATTTTAGTCATCAAAAATCTCTACGATTTTCCTATTTGCTATCATTTTTAAATACATACTCGTATTTCCAAACAGATATAATAAAGATAAGAATATAAGTTATATTCCTTGAATGGATTGTTTGGTTGCAAAATGATCTTGGGATGCTGAGAGCCAGTCAAGGTTTGCTCCATAACGAGGATCTTTAGAAAATGAAGATTTGAAAAGACGAACCCGAATGGTAAATAAGAGCTAGATAGAAGAATACGATACAACGGACATCTCAATTAAGTTTAATATCCATAAATCACTACAGAAAATAATCTACTGATTGTTGGTTAACTAAGAATTACCTTCGAGAAAATTCAGTCAGAATTCATCGGATGCTTCGAAGAGACTCTCAAAATTAAAGGTTAGATGGGTAAGTCACATCTGATTAAAGAGTATTCTCGTGTTTGTTGCTTTCATTTAAGGGAGGCTTCAAATTAATATTTCTGCTCACATACGCTGCTGTAACTTACGATGCAGTGATGTGATTGTACAGGGTCTTTCGAATTAAGCGTTTTTTTTTTATTCTTGGATAAAACACAGATGGCGTCGCGAACTTGCCTGGGTCTTATGAAATTTGAAAAGTGTAATGTATGGCATTTATAAAAATGGAGTCGTATACAATATAACAACGCGTTCAAATTGAGAATTATTGTATCTATTGTAATCTCCGGAAACGGTGATGTTAATTGGCCACCAAGATCATGTGATCTGACACCGTTGGACTATTTTCTCTGGGGTAACGTGAAAATCCAGGTCTATAAGAATGCCCCGCAATCAATTCCTGAGCTTAAGGACGAAATTATTCGCGTTATTGGTGATTTAGAACCGCAATTATGCCAAAATGTCATCGAAAATTTTGACGAAAGAGTGGACATCTGTGGAGCTGCAAGAGGTGGACATTTTGCGGATATTGTTTATTGTGTTTAAATGGCATACATTATACTTCAATGACCAATAAAAAGTTTTTTTGAAATCAAAGCAAGTTGTGTGTTTTATTCAAGAGTTAAATTTTTTTTAATTAAAAAACCGCTCAATTTGAAAGACCCTATATTGTATGTTGATAAAAATAAATTACAAGACCCTATATTATCAAAGAAAAAGTTTGAAGTGCTATGGGAAAGTGAGCATTGCATTTTATCAATTGATATTTTCCTTGTTTTTGTGGTACAAAAAGGGCGATGAAAATAAACAATTATTGGAAATAATTTAATTAATAGTAAAATAATTAAAAGTCACAGTAGTTTTTTCAGGCTAGATTTTAACATTCGATAAATCTTTGCAGAGAAAAAATCCTTATCAATTTATAATTAAAATTATATGACTGGATCAACAATCCACTAAGTATATAAAATACCCTGGTGCAATAATCAATTATCACTCTTATAGACCTTCTCAGTGCAAGCATCGTAACATCTACAAGATGAAGGCTATTGCGTTGGCATTGGTTGTAGTGGGTGTATGGTGTGAGGTATTAAGCACGCCTCTGCAGACGAAGGAACGCCACGAGCATATCAAAGACTTTGTCGACCTCATCCCTACGAAGGAGATCACCGCAATATTGGATTCTGCTAATCAAGAGTCCTACTTTCACTCTGTTGTAGAGTACATCTTCAGCGATGAGTTTCAGGCTCTCGTTTTGGAAGTGGAAAATATCCCAGAGGTAGAAAATGTAATCAATGAGTTGGACGGCATCGGTGTGCCCATTCGCAACTTATTGGTCCTTATCCATGTGAGTCTCAAGCTCCCTCCCGCGAAGTACACCATCCGCTTTGCCACAGAAGGCAGTGATGTAATGCAGGAGATCATAGAGGTGTTGCCGCTGGAAGACATCAAGGCTCTATATGAGTACAAGATGCACGCTTATCCGGAGTTCAGAGAGATGATCGATTACATCAAGGGGCCAGTCTTCAAGGGATCCATCGATGCAATGGAAGCCAATATTAAGATCAAAGAGATTGTGGCACACATCTACACCAAGGGGATCGATGTCCAGGCTGTTATCAATTTTCTTAAAAGCATCTTTGGTTTTATTTTTTGGGAGTGAATTTAAATGATAAATTAATATTTATTTACGATAGCGAAATAAAAATCAAATTTTCAATAAGAATTTGGCTTAGTTTTCTTACAATACCTGTATTCCATAGAATGTTCTCGTCATACATTAGGGTGAAACAACAGTTTATGAAATATTTAAAATACAAATTAATTAGAAAGTTCTCGATTTTTTCATTATTAACGTTACTGAATTTTAATAAATATATTGGGTGTACAAATAAGTCACCGCCGTTTGACAAAAGTTGGCGCCACCAGTAAGTTATGGTTAAAATTGTCAGATGTAAAATGTCATTATCGTAAGGTTGGACATCTGTCAACAACATGACCTTGAAATATTAGTGAATTTTTATCAGTATAACATATTTTTTTGTGTTCGAAAATGTCAAGTTTTGAGCCGAATAAGCGTCATTTGCGGGAACTTTTGATTTACTTCTTCAATTTGAAGAAATCTGCAGCTGAGGCGCATCGATTGATTGTAGAAGCATATGGTGAGGCTGCCTTAAGTGAGAGAAGTTGTCGTGAGTGGTTTCAAAAGTTTAAGAACGGTGAATTTGACATCGAAGACAAAGAACGTAGCGGAAGGCCGAAAGTGTACGAAGACGCGGAATTGGAAGTATTATTGGATCAAGATTCGTGCCAAACTCAAGAAGAACTTGCACTTACATTAGGAGTGACTCAACAAGCAATTTCACATAGGTTGAAATCATTGGGAATGATTCAAAAACAAGGAAATTGGGTTCCATATGAACTGACACCGAGAAACGTTGAACGCCGATTTTCCACATGTGAAATGCTGCTTGCCAGGCATAAACGAAAGGGTTTTCTGCACCGTATAGTCACTGGTGATGAAAAATGGATCCACTATGATAATCCAAAAAGGAAGAAATCATGGGGAACCCCTGGCCATGCTTCAACATCTACAGCTAAGCCAAATATTCATGGAAAAAAACTCTTGTTGTGTATTTGGTGGGATCAGCTTGGTGTCGTGTATTATGAGTTGCTCAAACCGAACGAAACCATTGCTGGGGCTGTCTACCGAGCACAATTGATGAGATTGAGTCGAGCACTCGAGGAAAAGCGCGCCCACTGCTACTCCAGACACGTCAAAATTATTCTCCTGCATGATAATGCTCGTCCACATGTTGCGGCGCCGGTCAAAACCTTTTTGGAAACAATCAATTGGAAAGTTTTACCCCACCCGCTGTATTCACCAGACATTGCTCCTTCTGATTTTCACTTGTTTCGATCGATGACGCATGACCTGTCTGAGCAGCACTTCACATCATATGAAGATACCAAAAATTGGGTCGATTCGTGGATAGCCTCAAAAGATGAAGCATTCTTCCGACGCTGTATCCGTATGCTGCCAGAAAGATGGGAAAAGGTAGTGGCAAGCGATGGGCAATACTTCGAATAAAACATGAGGTTCCGTTCTTTCACAATAAATGCCCAATTTTTGATAAAAAACGGCGGAAACTTATTTGTACACCTAATATTAATTACACATTGACGGAATCTTAAATTTGATATCGTAAAGGGCATCATTAATTGGAAACTTAATAGAACGGAGTCTTTGTGTAGATCTCGAATACACTTGATTAAATTCTATTAAAACATGAGTTTGGCACGACTTATTTGAAGCACTTTTCAAGGAGTTTGAGGTAATCTATGTTAGTCGGGTGCTTTATAAATATGGTAACTAAAAATATATTATACCAATCTACCAATAAAAACGTTAAAGCGAAATCATATGATAAGAGGAGATGTGCTTAATCTGGTTTCAACCCCGCGTGTTCATACATTATTTTAGAGGAGAAATGTGCAATATTTAGAGGAGAAATGTGCAATATAAATTTATACCAAAAAAATTACAGTGTGTTTCTGAAGGTGAGTTGTAATTTTTTCAATATCGCAATTAATTTTTTTTTAAATGACACAATACACATAAACCGATGTGAATGTAGAGACGGTTGAGATTATGATGCGGTAACAATTATTCATGTGATAACTTAGGATTCAAGTATGTGACGGGGATTGTGAGGTTTCAGCTGAGTGTTTGAGGATTTATGAAACATATTTGAAATTTGTGATTAATGAATGAATGAGACTATTTCGTTACAGGCCTTACATAGAAAAGTGGTTCTCTATGTCCACAAAATGGTGGCCTTACGTACGTACTTGCATTCCACGGTTCCCTTTCCATTAAAGTGATTTAAACTGTAAATTTCGCATTGTAGATAGTAAGTTAATAAATCATATAAATAAATATCTTTTCTATTGGTATACTGAGGGTGAACAATAGAGACATTAAACCAGAGCATTACCATTTTTTATTTAATAATCGGGAATTGAATTTGAAACCCATGGGTAGAAGATACGCTTCTTATCACCCAGGCCACGAAGGTAGTCCTTCATTGCGCAAAAAAACATTCATTGCAATAAGGGTTTATCAACTTATTCGGAATTCAAATTTAAAAGTCAATCGTTCAGGGTGAAAATTCACTCAAAGTGTTTTATCAAAATAACGCTATTTTCAAGAGTTGCTAAGATTTTTATTTAAGAAAAGAACGGGTTTTAAAGATCACTAATAAAAAAAAACAAAGTGAACGAAATATTGTAAAAGAGGATACTTTTTTCTTTCTTAACTCAAGTATAAAATGTGCAATACGTTGGGTTCGTTCATGGAAAATTTTACCGACGAAGGTTTGAATAATGTTGATGAGAGCCTTAACATCGGTCCTTTTGGCGTTGATATACGTGACGATCACCTGTATTTGGTGTTGACTTCCACAGCCTTGATAGATCCCTTGAAAGCCGATTTTCAAGGGTATTAAAACTAGGGTTGGGTCTTATAATGACCAGACCACCTTTTTGCCCCTCTCGGTTTCTAATACAGGGAGTTTAAATCCTTCTCACTTATTTACTCTAATCCAAATTCAAAATTGTATTTATACAAACGACATGAAATCGTTATATAGGTATATTCCTTAATTGTTTTGATTTACTTTTATTCCTTATAAAGAATTTGATTAGAAGAATCCTGTACACAGCCATGCAATTGTTAATTGATCGAGATAACGTATCAGGTGGATAAGGTTTTTCGGAGTGTTTATTCGTATGATTTGGCTTATGATGCCTGACATTATAAGTCAAACCACGTGGTAAAACATTCTGAAAAACCTTATTCAACTGACATTAATTTTAAAATTATTCTGAAAATTGAAGTATGTTTAATAAATGATATTTCTTTTCTAGAACATTAAACCAAAGGCGCTTTTAATGAGGTTGATGAGAGCCTTGACATCAATCCCCTTGGTATTGAGGTGAGCGATGATTTCTTGAATCCTGGTGTTGGCTTTCACAGTCTCGATGGACTCCCTGAAGGCTGGCCCTTTGAGGTAATCAATCATATCTTTAAACTCAGGGCTGGCTTGCATCTTGTCATCATACAGGGCCTTGATCTCTTCAAGCGGTAGCACGTCTATGATCTGCAGCAAAACATCCATGTCCCCTGTGACAGAGCGGACGGTGTTCTTCGGGGGAGGGAACTCGAGACGTACGTGGATCAAGATCAACAGGTTGCGGATTGGTATTCCGATGCCATCTAACTCGTTGATAACATTATCTACTTCGGAGATATTTTCCAGTTCCAGAACGAGAGCCTTGAACTCATCGCTTAAGATGTACTCTACGACAGCGTGAAAGTCTGACTCCTGATTAGCAGCGTTTAGGATAGTGGTGATCTTCTGCACGGGGATGAGATCGATGAAGTCCTGGAAGTGATCGTGGAGCTCCTTCCTCTGCAGAGGTGTGCTCAGTACCCCACACCACAAGCTCACTACCACTAATACAATAACAACAGCTTTCATCTTGTTGATGTTTGTGTCGGTCTCCTTACAAATATCTCTGATTTATATTGACTAAAACTTCACCTTAACACAATTTTTATACAAATCTTAATTTGATAAGATTTTTTTTCAATTATTTTGTAAATCAAAGTGTGGTCAATCAAACATTATGATTAAGTCTATCTTTAATCTTTTTCTCTGATCTCGCTGCTAGATGCCTCATTTTTTAATTGATTTTTTGAGCAGATACAGAAAACAATATCTTATACTAAGATGAAAAATAATAATCTTTTAGTTATCGTTCACATAATGAATGTCGTGTCAACTAAAATTTCCGCAATGATCAATTTGATAACAATACAAAAAAATACATTGATGCTTTCCACTACGATCAAATAATAATCTTTATTAGCTTTTCCATTGGTTTACAATAATTTTCGAAGTTGTTACCGTGTTGACTTACCTTCAATAATGATTAATGTTTCGATAGAGTGGCAGGCTTTTTGGGTTGCGCACTGTTTTCAAAAGGAACACTATATGAATATTTTGCATAATAACATACAACACGTAATAAACGTACAAACATTTCTAAAAAACCTTTCGCACCAATACGTATCGACGTATAACAGCTTTGTAAAGGGTCTTTCAAATTGAGCGTTTTTTTTTAATTCTTGGATAAAACACAGATGGCGTCGCGAACTTGCCTGGGCCTTGTGACATTTGAAAAGTGTAATGTATTACATTTATTAAAATGGAGTCGTATACAGTACAACAACGTGTTCAAATTGATGAATTATTTTTTGATATCTTAATTGGCCACCAAGATCATGTGGTCGGACACCGTTGGACTACTTTCTCTGGGTTACGTGAAAAGTCCGATCTGTAAAAATGTCCCCCAATCAATTCCTGAGCTGAAAGACGAAATTATTCGCGTTATTGGTGAGTTAAAACCGCAATAATGCCAAAATGTCATCGAAAATTTTGACAAAAGAGTGGACATATGTGGAGTTGCAAGAGGTGGACATTTGGCTGATATTATTTTTTGTGTTTAAATGGCATACATACTACTCTAATGACCAATAAAAAGTTTTTTGAAATCAAAGCAAATTGTGTCTTTTATTTAAGAATTAAAAAAAATAGAATTAAAAAAACCGCTCAATTTGAAAGACTCTTTATTATAAAAATATAAAATAGATTTATTTGTTATCCGTATGTCTTATTTGTTATCCATATGTCTTATTTGTTATCCATATGTCTTATTTGTTATCCATATGTCTTATTTTATTCATCTTTACTTGGTCTCAAAACTGTTTTATTTCTATACTTATATTATACTTTTAGTATGCTTTAATCCGGGTAACGTTCCAAAATGGTTTAAACCACACACTTGAAGGATTAACACTCCTTTCGGTACCAAGGGAATGTTGATCATATTTTTTTATATGATACCCTTCAGTATATCTGAATTAGTGATTCGGACATAATAGAGAGCGTGGCCGGGTGACAGTATTGTATACGGCTCCAGTAAACGAATTTTCGGGTTAAGAACCACTAGAGAGGCACGAAATTCTCGGTTCTTAATTGCTCGTGTTGTTAACACTACCGCACGTGAAGAGACCGCAACAGTAATCGCACGTACACGTCGCGCGAGTATTGTTACTGACTGGGATCCTTTTTTTTGTACCATGGGGAATCGACCCTGAAACCCCCGGGCAGAAGTCAAGCATATTACCACTAGGCCACGGAGGTCGTAACCATCAAATTCACGCGATTGTCTGTGGGTGAGGTAAAAATAAAAATAAATGCAAAATTTTCTATCGAAAAAATAATAGGCACAAAATTTACTGATGAAAAATTTAAAGAAGTGATAAAGGCTTGCAATTTGTATATCTCAGAATGCTGGACTATGTACAGCTCCTACTCTAGGCAACTTAAAACAGCAGAAATGCGAATGCTTAGGTGGTCGGCAGGAGTATCACTGAAGGATAAAATTAAGAGCTCACGCATTCGTGGTAGCTTGGGGGTCACTGACATAAATAGTAAGCGGGAAGAGCGACAGCTGAGATGGTACGGGCACATAAGACGGATACCACCAGACCGTACTGTAATTCCGGAAATGTCTGTGGATCTTCCTCAACAGTCGTCCAGAAGAAGACCAAAGAACTCCTGGATGACTCAATGCTCCAAAATCCTGCAGAGAAACGGCCTAGACGAAAGCGACACCCAGAACCGAAGAATATACAGCCTGAGAACGAGAAGAGCCGACCCCAACAGCCTACCTAGACAATGAGTTGGGACAGTGCCAGGAAGAAGAAGAAAAAGGCTTATAATTATAAATGAAAACAAAATCAATTTAAAAGAGACGAACAAAGTACAGAACGTAAATAAATCTGACAGAAGTTTCCAACAATTTTTTTTTACTATATCTCATTTTATATCAATGTGTTTTCTAGGCAAATGAGAATAAAATTGAATCAAATCAGTCATCAAATAATTAATAATTATTAATTATAATTAGTTCCAGTCTACCAATAAGATTTGATAACAAGACAAAACTCATCAGATAATTACGAGTAAGTATGATATGACGATAAAGATTTTTGATAAGATTTGAATTTATAAAAAAATTGACTATAAAAGCAATAAAAAAAAAAGTAACGATTCATCAGTAAACATTTTATTCTCTAAGAAACGGTTTAAACCTACACAAGATGAAGACTGTTACGTTGACGTTAATAGTAATGGGTGTGTTGTGCGGCACACTGGGTACGCCCCTGCAGAGGAAAGAGCCCCACGAGCACTTCCAGGACTTCCTCGACCTTATTCCCGTGAAGGAGATCAGCACCATCCTGAAAGCTGCTAATCAGGAGCCAGACTTCCACACGGTCGTAGAATACATCTTCAGCGACGAGTTCAAGGTTCTCGTTCTGGAAATGGAAAATATCCCCGAGGTAGACAATGTAATCAACGAGTTGGACGGCATCGGAGTACCAATCCGCAACCTGTTGATCCTAATCCACGTACGTCTCGAGCTTCCTCCCCCAAAGAACACTGTCCGCTCTGCCAGGGGAAGCAGTAATGTTGTGCAGCAGATCTTAGACGTACTACCTTTGGAAAAGATCAAGGTTCTGTATGAATACAAGATGCATGTCAACCCGGAGTTCAGGGAGATGATTGACTACCTCAATGGGTCAGTCTTCAAAGAATCCATCGATGCTGTGAAAACCAACACCAGGACCCAGGAGATCGTCACACACCTCAACACCAAAGGGATCGATGCCAAGGCTCTTATCAACCTTATAAAAATCACCTTTGGTTTTCTTTTCTAGGATAGAAATCTCATTTATTTTACAAATCATAATTTTAAGTACACTTTAAAAAAATAAATGTATAGTAATTCATATTAGTTGAGTGGTTTTACTTATGTTGTCCCTTTATTTTTATTTTTTTACAAATGAGACACTGTGGTCCTTAAGTCATTAAGTTAACCAAAAGACAATTTGGGCCCTTTGGACAAAAAAGTGTTGAAATGTCTCTTAGCAGTTTTAAAGGTTCTGAAGTGTATAGATACGTCTTCGTTTTTAAAGCACAAGAGAGTTAAAAAAGCTAGACTGTGTGCTTTGGTTTATAAAAGCGTCACAATGTCTCAAAGACACACACGAGTATGTATATGCAAAAAATAACATTTACTTGTTTGAAGAACATACAATTATTGAATTTACACTTAAGGTACAGCATTTCTACAATATTGTTCTTTCTAGTTCTTGAGGCACGAAGTTGTCAACATGTAACATCTTGTTGAAAAAAATCTTTGTGGTCTTGTGGGGAAGACACAGACAAAAAATAATAAGTACGAAATTTGTAAAGCCAGATACCGAAAAAAATATTGGAACAAAATTTGCAATTATTCTTATTTATGTCTTTATTTATTCTTATTTATATCTTTATTTATTCTTATTTATGGGCCTTTAATGTTAAATTTTTAGGTCATGAATGCGGCCCGTGTGGCAATTTAGGTTAGCCAGATCTGAACTAACACGAAAAAAAGGATCTTCAAAACTTCAATGAAACCGTCAACCTGCTCCACCAATAGGCATCCCCGCAGCTTCATAAAAAATCATTAATTGTAATTGTAAAGGATAATTTCAACAATGAAAGCAAATTATTTTTCATTTGTTTTGTAAATCTGTTAACTTTAACAGCATAATGTGTGTGAAAATTAGAATGATGCGCCCCATATAAATGTTAGGTATGTTTTATTTTACCTTCACCATCACAGTATGTTTTTTTTCAATTTCGGCTTAATGGCATTAGGTAAATTATATAATAGATAAATTCTTAAATTGGATAATATTGGACTGCAATGTTATGTTATTGATTTTGTATTTTTTAACTGTCCACCAAAACTAGATGAATTCCAAAATATTGTGTTATCATAAACATTTTTTATGTGTTTATATTTTCATGTGGCAATATCTTCCAACCAGAATGAAATATTTTGACGGGACCGTAAGTGGAAATCAGACAGAAACCCTTCGAACTCGCAAATCTAAGGTTAGGAGACATGCGCCGTAACATTTTTGAAAGTATTTTTTTTATTAATTTTGAAAATTATTCAGCATTTCCATTGTTCCAAAGTTTAAGTCAGAAACGTAAGTCATGCAGGCTTTTAAAATAAAGAGTTTTCAAATCTTAGTTCGTTTTTTTGTATAATTATATTAGCAGTTAAGCTCAAATGTATGGTATAAACCAAATTGTCACCATATATGATACGTACTCTGTGCGATTTTCGTCCTTTAACTGTTCACTAACATTAGCAATGGTTATAAGTTGTTATAACCCTTTATGACACATTGATCATAATAATAAGAAAAAAAATGCCATCTTGAGATCAAAGTTTGAAGTAATTTAAAAAATTTATAAAAAATAATTTGAATTGAATGAAAATTATTTATTGTAATATAGAGCCACCTGTTGAGAAAAACCCGAAACAATTTAAATTAAAATTTTCGGCTGCAGAAATTTAAATGATTTAAGTTCAACAAATGTTCGGAAAATGATAAAAAAATGTTATCTTAGAATTGATATATTTTTTTCTTGATAGCAGTCTTCATTATATTTATTAGGTATATCATACAATTGAATGCTGGAAGCTGTACACAATACCGTTTTTGCGTCCAAAAAAAATGAATGTATGACACGAATTCAAATACAAAACATAAAAACCAGAAACAAACATTTAAAGATTTTTTATTGATTCAAATGTTTACATATTTCTATATCACCACTCTACAGAATATAAACCAGCCTGTTCTATGACAGTAGATTTACATTCGTCAAATTCATACATTAAAAATGTACAAATATACACAAGTTTGAATTGTATACGCTCATAACATTCAATAACTCTCGGCAAATAAATATATATTATGCAATCCAATTGAAATACCCAAAACTGGGTATATTTACCTACATTAAACCCAATCTTTTAAAATGTTAAAACTACATGCGTGTTTTCTTTATTTTCACCTGTCAGTCGGAATAATTAGTTATTATTGTGTTACATTTCAGTTTCGTATTGTTTACAATCTGGTGCTTTATTGGTGTGTGACAATCTCTCCCAACGAACCAGAAATCCAGACTGGAACCCTTTTTTTCAATAGAATGAATTTCAAAGTAAATCAAACTCGTGACCCCCGGGTTTTTAGACAAACGTCTTACAATCTAGGCCATGGATGTTCATTTATTAAATAAATAACAATGAAAAATAAATGTTTATTAATAAAGAAATCTTTATGTTTCAGACGATTATTATAAAAATTTGACAGTTGAAAACAATATTAAACGGAAATAATCGAAATTTTAAAAGAACTCAAAAATAACATAAATTTTCGTTATTATTTATTTTCTTAACACAATAAAAGATATTGGGGTAACAAAAGTACATATACATCACCAAGCCATCTCACTGTTGGAGTAGGCAGAGATAACATAGCGTCTAACTTTCCTATCTCAACACATATACTTAGCCTCTTCCATATCCATACACCTTCTTCTACAATTTCTACGATTTCTCTGATTTTCTGTACTTTTTTTTCAGAACATCAATCACTTAACTCATCCATACTTTCCTTAGCCTTTCTCTCACATGCCTTCCACTCAAATTTGCACTATATATCTGTTTTGTTAGTCTTTCTTCTTTCATTCATTCCACAAGCTCAAACCATCTCAGCGTGCTCTTCTTCATCTTACTCAACACAACAGTTAACATTTAGTACATCAATAATCATATAAAATAAAATGCCCTCTACCAATCGTGTTTCATGTTTATTTATTTTGAACGGCAGTAACCTTTACGAAAATTATATTTTTATTATAAAAAAATATACAAAAAACATCAGAACAAAAATGAAAAAAAAAAAAACAAGTTTGTAAAATATCAAGACTTAACCCACAAGCAAAAAGGAATAATACTTATGAATATATTGTGCAAAACAGAAAAAAAAATCATTAATCTGCAGGCCGACTAATTAGGATTTTTTATTCAAGTCTACCAGCTTTCGTCATTAAAAAAATATTAATAACTATATATTTTTTCACCAATGATTCACCTTATCTTATGACTATAATTTTAGGTTTTAATAGGAAAAGGTCGAGGACACATATCCTCGAAATAAATATGTATGTAACATATGTTATACATCATTAAATCCCAGCGATATACATTTTTTTCCTTCTCTCTCAAGGTTCTCTCCAGGCAGAATGATCCCAGATTGTTACAAAAGAAAAGCTAAGGATAGATTGATGTCATCATTCATCGAATAAGTGTGTGAGTGCCCCAAAGGAAATTGTTTAAGAGAGGTGATTCATTGGTCATTTATTACATTTTTGTAGACTACACAGGAAAAAAAAAATAGGACCATACCGCCTTAATAGACTTAGAGATACTCGTAGAGGTAGAAACGCGTATCTCGAGGATTTACCTTGTTAGTGGAATATTAAGGTAATTTATTTTTAAATATTCTAATGTGGGGTGGAACGAAGTAAAAGCCGAAATCTTTGTAGAAATAAATTATTTGTGTAATAAATAAAGTTTTGTTATTTATTTTAGTGGTACATACACATACGAAAGTGTTTTGAATATAATTTAATAATTTAAAATAAATTTGTATAATATCAACGTATTAATAATCAATCACATTTAATTTGATTTAATTGAATTTTATATTGTCAGGTTTTCATAAGCATTTGTTCATTTCCATAACGAAAAATGTACAACGCAAGTTTAAAAAATCAAGTACAATGACAACCTTAAAGTCGGATCAAGATAATGAAATTTGGAAAGAAGGAAAGAAGGAAAGGTAAGACGTAATATAAACTGAATGAACTGTATGAGAATATATATGGGTGAGTATAAGGCGAAAGAAGTATGTCATGATAGGAAAGTTTGGCGCTCTGTCTTATCTGTCTACCCTAGCAGGGAAATGGGGTGATGGTATGTATGTATTTTTTTGGTGGTCAGTTTCAATAAATGTTTTTAAATCTTGTTTTTCTCGTGCGAACTCCAAACAATGTAAGCCCTTCATCTGTTCCTCCTTCAACCTCTTATTTGCTATCTTCAAAGCCTGCGACAGTATGGCGATCTTCCTTAACCTTTTAGTGCTGGATCTCTTGGCGAAATTCGTCTTAGATTCTGAATTCATTTCGGCAATAGGATAATATCTTTGTGATTATCATTTTAGTTTGTTTCATCTTCCGACTTCTTTACTTATGATATTTTGACCGGTTCTGTCCTCTTGAAAGGTTGTGACATTTTGAACGATTCTGATATCTTGAACGGTTCTGACATCTTGAACGGTTCTGACATCTTGAACGGTGCTGACATCTTGAATTCTTCGAAATATAATTTTTAGCTCAAATTCGTAATTCTTAAAATTATTCAATGAGTACTGACCAAGTAATGTTTTGTCAGAAAATAAATGTGATTCAGAAAATATCGAACGTTGATTGCATTTGGTATTTAATATCAATAATTCTTATTTTCATCGCATCAACAGCACTAAATTATTTCCGCCTAGAATTTTGCTACCTGGATAGCACCGAGCGTTCTATGAATCAAGTCCTCTGCGGTGCAAGACATCGGGCTGCTCACGATGTATCGTATGGACTGCGCCTCATCAATTTATCTCCAGCTTTACCAATAATTGATTTTAAAACCAATAATTCCTCGTTTCGTAATTGGGTTTATGTACCAATATGTATTTTCTTGTAACTGCTTTTGACACTCGAACCAGTATTTAACTTTTATTCCAGTACTTAAATTATTTATCTGTATTTATGACCAATAAGTATTTTTTGTATTTTCACCAAGATAAATAAATTAAGAGCGATATTTGTATTGTACAACGTGTCTATTGCAAATGCCAAAAGAGTATTTTTTTTCACATTTATATACTGCTTCAGAAAAGAGTAAAGGAAGAGAAGTAGGTGGACAAAATGAAACTCCGAATTGCGCAATCAAAAGATATATTTTTCTTTTTAAAATGAAAAAAACATTTGAAACATTAACCCTCTGGGTGTTTACTTATTTTTTTGTTAAATTTAGTATTTTTTTTACAGTGTGCATTTTATTTATTAATTTTTTTGGCACCATTAAGTAACCAAAAATATCTCAATGGAAGCTTACGTTAAAATGTAACATCTAGTGTTAACATAGAATCCTCTTGAATGCGTACATGTTATTCACATGGTACTCCTTAATATATCCGAATTGATGATGCGGAAGAATTGATGAAGAGCATGTCTGGGAGACTAAATTACATTTGGCTTAAGTATACAGATTGAAAACCACTCCAGTTGTTACAATTTGCCATCTTATTTACGTATATGGCAAGAGCTCTCGTAGACGTCTAGCAAATTCGAATATTGTTACCAGCTGAGCTTTTTAATTAAACCGAAACTTTTTTTGGCACTATCGGAAATCGAACTCGAAGCCACCGGGTATAAGATAAGCATCTTATCAGCTAGGTCAGCTAGGAGGTCGTCCTGTAATTTCAAAGTAAAGTATGTTTTGGGTCGTACGAGTGTGTACTGTGATCGTCCATATAGTGTTACAGGGCCAATGCTCTTGAATAAACTTCCACCGTAAGTAGTTGTATTACTAAGTTTGTTAAGACCACACTGAAGCGCAATACGATTGCATTTGCATATTGAAGGAGTACTCTTGAGGTGAGGTGTTGCAAGCACATTTTTAAAAATCATCCGAATTTTTATCATATTTGGGATTGACGAGTTCTATAGAAGGGAAAAGATAACCTTATACCAAGAAAAAAGTTACAACTGTAGATTTTGCTGACTTAAAATTGATTCAAATATATTTGAGTAGTTTTGGCACCAATCTAAGGTCTCATTTATTTGGAAAAAAAGGGTATGGATATGTGAATTCATTTGATAACTAATTTGTGTAACGTTTGATTGGGCCCCAGTAGGTTTCAAGTTCAATTAACGAAGGAATAAAAAAAAAGGATTGCAATGATGGTAGATATTTCACTTACTTCACAGTGTTGTTCAATATACTCGTACCTAATAACAAAATAAATATTGCCATATTGGTAGATATTGCACTTATATCACAGTGTTGTTCAATATACTCGTAACTTATAACAAAATAAATATTGCCATGATGGTAGTAGATATTGCACTTAGTTCACAGTGTTGTTCAATATACTCGTACCTTATAACAAAATAAATATTGCCATGATGGTAGTAGATATTGCACTTAGTCCACAGTGTTGTTCAATATACTCGTACCTTATAACAAAAATAATAAAAATAAAAGAGTCAGAAGTGAGTGCTCAACACATTAAGAATAACAGAATGTGAAAAAAAAATAATGTTACATAATTACAACAAAAACAATCAGAAAGAAACATGTATAAAATCGTACAAAATCACATTTTCGCACAACCCGCACTGCGCTAAAAAATATAAACACAAAAGACAAATCATTGGAAATAAATTAAAAAAAAAATGAAGATAAAGTAAAAAAAAACTATTTATAATATAAGTTTAACTTGATCAAGGTATGAACAGTTGTCATGCTGCTTGTATATAACGATAGTAACCATTCTTTCATGTTTTCAGAGGTATTCCGGAAGATGGTTGCTTGTATCGTAGTATTATATAATTCGTCATTCTTCTTACACGCAAATATCATAATCTACTCCTTTGACATGACAATATCGTGATCTTTGAATATTTTTCAATAATTTAAGATTATTATCCTATCAGCGATCAGCGTTTTACCGGTAACAGTTGTTAGTCATTACTACGTCTTTGTTTTTGTTTTTAGTTATCATTGTGTTTGCTTAAGTCTCGATTTCAAATAATATGATGAAACATACAAATATTTTGTAAACACGTATTTTGCCATCTGTTTTCATCGATTACGTTTTCTGCGTGACACATCAATAAAATTTCAAAAAAATAATTCACAAAACAAAGAGATTTTCCACAACCTTCATCAAATTATCGAACACTTACGCATTCAGCCACGTGGAACGAAATTCTTACGGTTTCTTTTTGTTGCCTTTTTCCAGCAATTTAATAAACTCTGAGCAAACATGTCACTGTTTCAATAACAATATGAAAAGAAATACAAATGAAACGACACCTTAGATATTTTAATTAAATTACGTTTGAAATATTTTACGCATGTTTTTTTTTATTTGAATGCAAACAGGAGACTCCACTTCGATTGGAAACTTTCACGACAATTGTCCATTAGTTGAAAATAAGCATTGGATGTATTTCAGTATTAAGTTGCTTTGAAAGGGGGCCAATTTTTTGTGAAGTGAACATTACAAAATAGTTAGACACACTATTGATCGCAACGTTCACGTTACGGTCGCAAGCACAGGCTATTAAATGGCCTCATTGTTTGCGCGTAATTTTCCTGTTAAGATAAGTGTAAAGGACAGAGCGACAAACTTTCCTATCGCGGCATGCTAGCTTCACCTCGTACAGATCATACAATTTTGAAATGCCAGACCATGCGGCACTTCCCTCGAATAACTCAGATATTTTTTTCACCTAACGTTCAGGGGGTTTCATTTATTTTCCGAGTCCGTGTCTCTCCTCCATATATCAGTGCTGGTGCTAATACGCTATTTTAAACATAGACTTAATTATCTTGTTTCTAACCGTGGATAAAAGGTAGTTCAGATAAAACACAAACCGTTATAGACAATTGATAGTGGTCTAGTTAGATTTTTGTCTACCTCTTCGGGCTAACGACTCGAGTATATTTTGGCACAACGGCTTCTATCAGGCTCATAACTCGGCTCTCTCAGATCTATTTCAATTGAACTGGTTTATCTTCCACATCCACCATTCTCGTGTATATCCTAATACATTTATTAGTTTAATCACTAAATAGGTATTTATGTTACGTATTGTAATATTTGACTATATATCAAATTTTAATTCGTGTAAAAACTCAGCCGACAATGTTTTAAATTTTAACACACTAGAAGTAATTTAGAACACGTATTTTTACACACCTTTTTTATTACATTTAAGTTGTATCCAGTAAAACATGCTGGGCTCATTTCCACGTGACAATCTCTTCTAACCAACGAGAAAGATTTTTTTATCCACTTTGCACGGATTTCTCCTGTTACACAAAGAGGGTCTGTTTCTAGCGTTAGTTTATTTGTTAGGAAGAATATCAGCCAGGATTCTTCTCATACAGCTAGGCGGTACCGAGAATATATCAACAGTATCATTCAGTGGGTTCAATATCTTTATACCACGCGTGACTGAGTGTTTAGCCATGATATTCGTCCTGTAAGTTGGTATGTATGTAATTCCTTGCACGGCTATATTTATTAAGTACATATAAACTTAGTGCTTCTAGAATCGCGGGACAGTTAAAGCAACCTTGAAAAACCTTAAGTACGAATGTCGCAATGGATTCTTGCCTTCTTGTTTCGAGGCTTCTATAGTTACACACCGTGAGAAGTTCGACATGGTGAACATATTTTAGATAATCGCCTTTTGTTCTGTACCATAGATATCTGAGGATTTTTTTTGTATTTGTTCTATATTGTTTTTATATTTGAGGTGATGAGGAGCCCAAACCGTAGATGCATATTCCAATTTGGTTCTAATTAGACAATTATATAAGTTTCGAAGGATATCGGTAATGTTAAATTCTCTTGATGTTCTCATTATAAAACCAGTAGTTTGTAACTAAAGAGGCTTTAAGATAAAATATTACTGAAATTCTTTAAAAAAAATCTGGGTTCTAACGGCAATTGAACCCGCTACCTCCGAGCTGGAAGACATGCGTCTTCCCAAGTAGATCACGGAAGTCACCTTCAATAATAAAACAGATAGGTACTCGTATATTTAAAAAATCTTTAAACACAGTATGTCAACTTGTTTTGGAAGTTCTAAAGAATCAATATTTCCTCGATTTCCTCCTCTAATTGGATGATTACTTATTACTAAGGGCTGGAATTTCTCCGATTCACTTGCTTTACTTTACCTACAATGATTCTTCACCCTTTCCTACTCTAGGCCTGTCCCAATCTTTGCTCCATCTAAGAAAATGGAAAAATCTATATAGTACGTTCTAAAAATCTATATAGTATCTTTTTTATTTGCTATTGAAATGTTTCCATATTCGGTATAGTTTTGCCATCGGAGTTATTCATTGAATTATAGCCTTGCAATTTTCATAATCTTTTATGCAAGATCTGCGATATGTAAAATTCTTAACGACCTTAAGATCCTGAAGAGTGTTGATTGTTACCAGTTGAATCTTTGGTCAGTAACCATAATTTTTGTTTTCGATTTGTTAATTTCAAGACTAAGTTTTCTTACTGTCAAACTCCAAAGACTGAAAGATATTTTTGATTAGCTCAAAAAAGCCCGCAATGAAAGTCCTCGATCATTTTAGTGAATAATAACATTTGGAAAAGTAATAGAATGTAACTAGAGATCTAATCTGAAATGGCAGGAGTACTTTTTTAGTTCTGTCTGCCAAGTTTTCTTAGCGGTCACTTCAGGGAGAATGACCGAGAATGCCTGTTAAAGATAGCAAGCTGGATAGGAAGCAGGCTGAAGAGAGACTACGACTACTCTGTAACCGACGATAGCGAACAACAGAGGTGAGTGGAAGACGGTATTCTTAACGTAAAAGTCCCGACCAGTTCACATATTCAAGACTGAATACATTTTAACATACACTTCACATCACAATTCTGTGACGAAACTACTTCAGCGTTCGAAAGGATTGAAAACATTAAATTTCATTCCCATCGTATCTATTGCATCAGATCTATAACCTATCACCCCAAAAATATACCAATATGATGGTATTGGGGATTCCCTTCAGCAGGTTTTCTTCCGAGCAGTTCAGAGGGCACCAGGTGTAGCTTTGAATGTTTTTATACTTACTTGTACATAGTGATGGGTCCTCCGCGCCAATCCCGGCTTCTAGGATACGCTCAATATCCAAAACAAGCCCCTTAAATTACTCGCTGAAGAGATATTCGACGACGGCTTGAACTTCAGGGTGTCCCAAGTTATTGATAACGATATTCAAAATTTCTGCGAGGTCCCTTTGGGCGGCTGGCACGGCCAAGGTGCCGCAGGAGATGCCGATGATAGCGAGGATGAAGACTGCTGCCTTCATTGTTGCTTGATTTGCATTCCCAAAAGAAGCTGATTTCGAACTTTCAAAAGACGCTATATATATACACTTTAAAAATCTTTAAGGCATTAAATGCAACCATAAAGTGAGTTATAAAAAAATATGTGATGTCCAATATTTAAGAAAAAGTGGAATAATATTTTATTAATAAACTTCAATTATTAAGTAATTGTAACTACGCAATTATCATTCTAATGAAGCAAGTATAAAAAAGAAACATATTTTTAGGGCATGTATTGCATGGTTGGCTTCCTACATTTCATCATTAAAGCAGGTCATGAATCGAAGAGCTATAAGAGAATAATATAAGGACAATTTATATAGTGCTATTCAGAGAATATACTCTCTTTATGGACACTCGAACATAAAAATCAAACCAACTATTACCGAAATATTAAAAAAAAATACAAAAAATCATTTAAATTTCTTGTTAAGTTTGGAGAAGTTAAGATTGGAGAATTCCTCGCATCTGGAAACGTTTAGAAAAACGTGTTGGGTAAAAAACCGTAGAAAACTTACCAAGGGAAGATGAACTGCAAATAAACATTTATCGAGTTTTCGATGTGTGATAGTAGCACATTCGACTTTACGTAGAGCGTAGTGTATGTGTGTATTCACTACCATCTTCGATTTTCCATCTAGACGCGTACTCCTTCCCGCAGACATCACAAACATATGGATCCTGTTGAGTTGCCTGTAAACGCTGACGCATGTTCGCAGCACGCAGGCTGTTTCTCACACATGTAGTTGTTAAGACGATATCAGCTCAAAAACAGAAAGCTCTCCACTTTCCACGATCTAAAGCCACCTGATCTCAGTCTTCAGGCGCCCCGCACAACGTCAGCGACTCTCGCAGACTGCCTTTATAGCGCTTCCTCTACTTACCTACCCTTTGCTTGCTCATTACTTCCCCGTATAAGATGCATTTAACTAACCTATAATCGTTCATACATATCACATGTCCAATCCACCTAAAATTCACATCAATAAGCTTATTCTTTACATGTTTATAGTTGGAGCGTTGCAGGACCGAGATATTTGTGATATGAATACTCCAGTAGATCCCAATAATACGTCGAAGGAGACCATGACGCTATGATAAAAAATTGGTATACTTAAAATTGGAAAAATTACTGATGTCATTGAGGTGTGTTGTTGGAGGCGGATGCTTTGTATCCCATGTACCACCTATGTCTCTATCATACGAGAGTAGGAGATTGCCAAGAGAATTTCGTATATTGCTAGAAAAAAATGTGAAAGTCTGGAGAAGGTGGTGATCACGGGGACCATTAAGGGTAGGTAAGCGAGAGGAAAGTCTACTTTAAGATGTGCAAATTAAATAAAGCAGTCGAAATGATCCTCTTGAAGCGCTGCATTTAACTTGGTTCAGAACCGGAAGGGATGCAGACAGGTAGTACTTTAAGTTTGAAACAAAGCAGAGGATCACGCGATGAAGAAAAATAATTTTAATAAGGCCTGAAAAGATTATCAGTGGAGACTGAAATATTATTATTAAAGATTTCAATGAACGGTGCTGGGATCCGGTTTTAAATTAAAAAGTAATGCTGGATTAACCCTTTGAAATTTTATCAGAGATGACATAGTTTGCACTTTGTTCAAGGATGTGAAAATTACTTAAATGATTCTGAAAATTATACACTGATTATTTTTATCTCTACTCGTAATCTTGATCCGTGTGCCAAATTTCCGCAGTGTCAATTTTTTAATATGTTATTGTGACGACCATATTTTACTTCTTCTTTTACTAAGACCATACCTGTAACATTATACTAGTACAGAAGAATCTCGAATATCCGAGTCGCATGGGTTGCAGATTGACCGGGGTAGTAAAAAATCCGATTGTTTATGTAACATTTGGAAACATTATTATTAATGTTATAACTAAATCCATGATGTGATCTCAGATAACCTGAAAAATGCGACGTCGGGTAATTGAGAGTGTACTGTGCCAACTTTGATGAATGGAAGAAATATGAAAGTGTAGAAAAATAATGAAAACATCCGAATTCCGAGAAGAATACATACTCGTAGAGTGACGATTATGACAGAATACGAAATAGAGTGATAAGGTATGAACGTGAACTTAAGGCTGATGTATTAAGTAAGATGAAGAATAGCACTTTGAGATGGGTTGGTCATGTAATAAAGAATGAATAAATGAAGAACGATTGATTGAACAAATATAGTGCTCGAATGTGACTGACGTGGCATAGAAATGCCAAGGAAAGTATGGTTAAATGAAGAAATGACAATTTGAAAGAAGGAAATTTAAAAAAAGTCAGAAAATCTTAGGAGTTGTATGATACATGATTTTTTTAAACTACACTTTACGTGTACAAGGGTATGAGCTGAAACACATCTCATCCTATATTGGTAGGGGTGTATCTCGATTGATTGATGGTATAAAATGAGCTCAGGTTTTATGATAGCTTCTCTCTTAAATATTTTTTCCATTGCTTTTGTTTATATAGGGTCTTTCAAATTGAGCGTTTTTTTTAATTCTTGGATAAAACACAGATGGCGTCGCAAACTTGCTTTGTCTTGTGGCATTTGAGAAGTGTAATGTATGACATTTATAAAAGTGGAGTCGTATACAATACAACAACGCGTTCAAATTGTTGAATTATTTTATGTATTGTAATCTCCGGAAACGGTGATGTTAATTGGCCACCAAGATCATGTGATCTGACACCGTTGGACTATTTTCTCTGGGGTTACGTGAACAATCAGGTCTATAAGAATGACCCCCAATCAATTCTTGAACTGAAAGACGAAATTATTCGCGTTATTGCTGAGCTAGAATCACAATTATGCCAAAATGTCATCGAAAATTTAGACAAAAGAGAGGACATCTGTGGAGCTGCAAGAGGTGGACATTGTTTTTTTGTGTTTAAATGTCATACATTATACTTCAATGACCAATAAAAAGTTTTTTGAAATCAAAGCAAATTGTGTGTTTTATTCAAGATTAAAAAATAACAAAATTTAAAAAAACCGCTAAATTTGAAAGACCCTTTATGTGTCTTTCTGGACGTAGCATATGTATACGTATTAACTGTGTTATTAATAAAGTTATATTTATTTGATTATTAATTAATTGAAGATATGTGTATTATAATATTTACATATTCGGACAATATGATATTACCATCTGGAATCAAACATCCAGGTAAAATATTATATATCCGCTGCAATATTCAATGTTTTAAAAAAAATTGCCTTTAAATTCCCTCATACTGCAAACTTACACTTTATAACATATATGAAAGTCGGCGGCCCTGGTCTTGAGGTTAGCATTCACGCTAAGCAAGTTGACTCCCCAGGTTCGATTTCTGGTGGATTAAATAATTTTACACTTGTTTTTTTAGCAAATATGCTTGTTTTAACAAATTATTGTTGTGCTATTATTGTTGTACAAATTATTGTTGTGCAAACAACGCACAAATATCACTTATAAAACTGCTTTACGAAAGGTTGCAGCATATTAAACATGCCGATTGTCTTGGAGCTTTAACCTTTCTATTATAACTTATTGTTTGACCTTCTTGTTAAAGTGCAGTGAACAACTCGCACACAATTATCAAATACATGCACATGTGTCTTTCAACCATAAATTGCTGACAATCCCACTCGATCGCTAGGAGAAGCTTATTATATCATCATAAATTTAAAACTCCTCAATGCATCACCGTTTAATTCCCCATTTAAGTTATTATGTCATGACACACCTTTTGATTGTTTCATAATACTAATCAATTACAGTGGCATTAAATATATGATAACACAAGTGAATTTTTTATTATAATCGTTAATTCGCCTTTAATATACAATGTATCCCATTTATCTTTGAATAATTGATAACATTAAAATAAACAGCTCTCAGGGCTGTCCTGCACAAATGTGCAGCTCTTAAATATATGTTTGAAATGCATTCTCTCCCAAAGTATTTGAGGATATTACCATAATTTGCGGTTTTCTCAATTAAGTCCTTTTGATATATGTTATCTTGACTGGACAAACTATAAAAACGGTTGAAGATTTCTAAAGTTTCATTTAATTTTAATAATAGTAAAATGACAATTTATATTGCCCCGTTTAGACAAACTCATTTCAAGGGTTCTCTAACTCACGACTCGAGTCCATTATTATTGAGAGATTAAAAATATTAGAAAATATAAATACATAAGTTGAGTGTAAGGATAGGAAGTTGATATCTGCAGTGATTAGATTAGGTACTTCTCCGTATCTGCACATGTTTAGAAAAACATATTTGGTAAACTGCAGAATACTTACCGAGGGAAGACGAACTACAAATTAACCCTAATAAATCTTTTGTTACGAGATAGTAACACATTCGGCTTTACGTGGTGGGTAGTGTATAGTATGTGTGTTGTCTTCATATAACATCAAAAAAATATACTAATCCTCCCAAAAAATGTTGTTTTCGAAAGCTTCATAAAGCTGCACACGCCACCCATACCATATACATACAGAGGTAGACCATTCTAAGTCACAGGGTCAGCAACAGCAATATCATAATATTCCCCCCAGTTGGATCGATAAGGAACAATATATTTATTTGATGGGAAAAAACCCTATTGGTTTTATGGGCGGATGCTCCGTAGACTGCACGGAGCACTAACCTATGTATCATTTAAGAATTACAGAATACCAACGATAAGACTTTCGATGGCTGGATATAGGCGGTACACCAAGTTCCAGACACAGCAGAGGACTACGAAGCTCAGCATTAAGTACTCGATGACGGAGATTTAACGTTTTTTATTCTTAATGTAATATTAACTTCAAAAAACTAAAACCTTGCAGTTTTCACAGGGACACACCTCTCCCACGTCTTTCTCCTATTCAGTATCCACACACTTTCTCATACAGCTCCTACTAATTTTCTAAATTCGTACATTTCCTTCTTTTAAAATATCATACACTTGATTCAATTCTACTTTCCTCGGTCTTCTACTCAGATTTACACTGTATATTTGTTTACTTAGTCTTTATCCATTCATTCTTCTACTTACCCAGACCTTCTCTGAGTGCTCTTCTTCATCTTATTCAACAAAACAGCTTTTAGTTCATATTCATCTTTAATCACTTCATTCATTATTTTGTCATCATTCATACCTAAACATCACACTTGGTACTAAAATATGCTTGTGAATTATCACCTAAGCAGCTTTTACACTATTCGGTTCAAGAATACGTATTTAAGTACCCCATTGACTTTGTTTCTTAGCGCTACACGCCTTTCGACATTCCTCATAACTCTTCCATAACCTGATAACAATATTATTCTAATATGTCCTCAGTGAGATACAGGCAATAACCTAGTTTACTGGGGACAAATGAAAGGCGACAAACCTAGATTCATTAAAATTGTGTGTCCAAATAAAATAACCTGTTGTTTTATCGCAAATTGTGTATATTTCTTGTCATGTGTAAAAAAAATTATATTCTTATCTTTATTTTATCTATTTGGAAACATGAGTATACAACATTATTAAAAATGGTAGCAAATAGGAAAATCGTAGAGATATTTTAATGACTAAAATCTCGTGTGTTATGAGTAGTACGAAACGCACAAGTACCTAATGTTATCAAAAATTATAAGATTGTCATGAAAACAAAATAATGCCTAGAGTTGGGTGGGACAAAATAAATTAACCAAAAAATGTAGATTTGAGATATGATTAGATTGTTTTGGCGCTGGAGATGCGTAATTGTGTTAAAACCGAAGATAAAGACATAAATTAGGCAAAAGCCTAGTTTACTGGGGACACGACAAATGAAAGGCAACAAACCCAGATTGATTAAAATTATGTGTCCAAGTTAAATTACCTGTTGTTTTTTCGGAAATTGTGTATTGTCATGTGTAAAGAAAAATTAAAAAAATTCATTACTCACCTTAAAAAAAAATCATATACCACATTTACTTTTAGACATTTTTCTTTTACTACGACTTTGGATTTTACAACATTCATTCTCAGATCTTTCTCTGTATATCTCTCAGACATTTTATGTATCAGACACTGTAATACATCCTCATTCTCTGCTGATACGTGTACTACCATACAATCAGCTTACAGCAATCCCCACACATTCACATTCAACATTTGAATGCCATCCATCGATCTCTGTAGTTCCTTTACAAACGCATCTTTGTAAATATTCAACAACCAGGGTGATATGTCAGACCTGTTTAGTTGTACCCCTTTTGAATTATTACACCACTCAGTCAAGGCATCATACACTCCAACACATGCTCTACTTTTGGCATATAATGACGTAATACAACGTATTAATTTATATTCCTTGCCATATTTAACACTTCCCTTACTGTGCTAAAAAATTACGCCAGTTACGGTGATGGCTACTGAGGGTACACTAAAAATGTATGTTTTAAATTAAAATTATGCAAAATCTATTAGTTTTTTTTTTTAATTAGCTATAAACATCATTTTATTGTGTAATAAAATGTCGAATAATATAAAATAAGTGTAAGAAATGATAAAATAATAGTTGAAACAGAGAAGTGAAATTTCTATATGAATATAATTTTCCCACTGCGTCGTTCGGTCTGCGCAACGTTCAGAATGCGCATGACTGAAAAAAGGTCTCCAACCTTTTAACACTTCCCTTACTGTGCTAAAAAATTACGCCAGTAACGGCGTTGGACACTGAGGGTACACTAAACATGTATGTTTCAAATTAAAATTATGCAAAATCTGCTAGGTTATTTTTTGTTATTAGCTATAAACATAATTTTACTATGTAATAAAATGTCGAATAATATAAAATAAAGGTAAGAAATGATAAAATAAGAGCTAAAACAGAAAGGCATTTCTATAAGAATATTATTTTTACGCTGCGTCGTTCGGTCTGCGCAACATTCAGAATGCGCATGCGTGATAAGAGATTTCCAGCCTTTTAATTTTTTTTCATAAAATTATACAATAAAATGTAGCGTGTATTTTTTTGGCAATAAAACCATAATTCGAATAAAGACAATAAATAACATATAAACAAAATATAAAATGAATATATAAATTCAAAAATCAAGGTTTTAGGGCGAGAAATTTATATAGTATAAACAAACACGAAATTCAAAATTATATATAAACAAATACGAAATTCAAATCAATAAAATATATGCAATTTGGAAAATATAAACACTACAGAAAATTTGAAAATAGGACAAACATATCATATAATCAAAGTTTAATCCTGTGGAGAAAGTTATCGCAATTGGGGCATGAAACCACTTTTTTTTTACTATATTCTACGTACTAAACACGCAGGTGTTTGACAAATATTGCAGAATAGCCTGGTTTTTTTTCTCGAATGTTTTTAATAAAACCCACAACTTCCTCTTTTGAGGACCTCACAGGGTGCCAACAGGGTATTATTTACTAATGTTTCGGATATTGACTCGCCACAATATGTTAAAACTGTATTAAAAGCATCTTGTTGTTGCTATTTTTCCTTTTTAAGATATTGGGCATTGAAAATGAAATAATAAATAAAATGTACATTTATTATAAAAAGAGTAATGGTACAATATAACATACCAGATAAAAAATGATAATAGAAAAAACATACCAGATAAAAATAAAAAATAACAATCAGGATTATAAAACTGGTGACGAACCCCTGGAACGGGGCGGTATACAACTGTCAAAAAAGAATGAGTGTTTGACATTTCGTCAATTCGCGATTTAAAATCATTAATTTCTGTTGAATTAACTATGAATGTTTTGTTTCCTAATGACATCATTCAAATCATAGAGGTTTCGATGAGGAATACATAAAGTATGAAGACCCTGCAAGCAGTATATTTCGAGAAATTAAATAAAATATAAGTCATGATCACTCGCTATCCATCACCGTACGGCAAGTGTTAATGAATATTTTCCATTTAATATTGTATTCAATATACGAGTATACTAGTAATCATTGTAAATCGGTTTTGGGTATGTAAAAAGTGTTTTAAAAGGGCGTCCGATTTAGTTAAAATGGTCTGTTAGTTTGAGTTCTCGTGCCAGTTGGATCTTGTAGGCATGCAAATCTAGACTTTTGCGAGAATTCGCGGTAAAATGCTTCTTGAAATGTCATTCTTGTGAACGATGACGAATTGATGCCCCTGGGGTTTCAGTAACACTCTGTCTCACTGCGGCTGTTTAAAAGTGAACGCCCGCTACGAAGACGCACGGGTGACTTATTGTCCAGAATTGGACCAGTTTCCTAATTTTTTTTATTAATCTTCGGATTAATGACTCATTTGGACCATTCTTTCCACCAAAAATTCCACGAAGGTTATGAACTGTTTCAGCACAACTTTCCTTATTTTTATAATGAGTTTAACAATATTGACATATTGTTCTTTCGTGTAGTTTCCATATTTACTAATTGCTAGATTGACACACGGCATATATGATTTTTTTAGAGCTGTCAACCTTATAAAAAAAAGGTGCGAAATTTAAATCCGGCGCTCTTATTAGAACATCCTATATAACAAGGTTTGTAAGTTTCTCTCAAAGCTTGACAAGGTTGTCACTATTTTAATAAAAATGATATAGGATTTTACAACGTAAAATTTTGATTTTCTTAAAAATAAAGTTATATAAATACAAAATTGGAATCGAAAACATCAAGAAAGTTTCAACTTGTTTAAATTTAATGTCAAACCGAATTTACAATCATGCATTATTGCCAGGCTGTGGACCGACCCAGATAAAGGTGTTTTATGGTATTCCCGTGTTCTAGATGATACTAATACTCGTCAAGTTATAGGGATACCAGTAACGAACGAGACTAATACTCGTTAAGTTATAGGGATACCAGTTACGAACGAGACTAATACTCGTCAAGTTATAGGGATACCAGTAATGACGATCTTATGTATTGGTGGTCCATTCTTTCTACAAAGTTTAATTAAATGTCCACGCAAAGAACATAAGTAGTTAAATCTCAATTTAGTAACTTTTGTGAAAATGGGCATAAATCAATATTTGCTCCTAAACGTGAATGATACTTCTTTATTTAAGAAATACACTTTTAAGAAAAAAACTATTATACTCCAAAAAAAATGTTAAAATGGTGGGCATTTGGGAATCATTTTAGCATGTGACATGCATAACACCAGAAGAAAAAAAGTATTGGTTAACTATCCCATCATATATTTATTTGACTGAAATAAATTAATATTAAAAAGTTTCTGGATAACTTAGGTCAACTCTATTGGAAAGCGTTTACACACTTTTGGGATACCTTCTCCATATGTTCACAAGAATATTGCGTTTTTGAATTAGAAACTTAACCAACTTAATGATTCAAAACACCTTAAGTATGCCAATTACCAACAAAGGCGTGATTGAAGTCACACATTAGTTTTACGACCACTTGAAGACTCTCTGGAATATGAAAAAGCTTAAGGATATAAGTATAGCTGTGGGAGTACCTATTAGTGGTACATCAACTACCATAAGTAGATCAAAAGAGGATTTCCTTAGAGGGAGGGTTGGCGCAAAGGACCCACCACTGTACATGTGTGGCGACATTCAATCAAAGTCACATAATATGATGGTTTGCCCACTGTTCCTGTTAGCTGCTCGGAAGGATACCTGAAAAAGGAAAGCCCCAATGCCATTGCAGTTCTTTCTAGACTTATAGTGTATATATCATATATGATGTGGACATAATCGGAATGGACAATTAACATGGTTCTGTTGACACGATATAAATTGAATGGTTTTATTGGCAAAAAAATAGTTCCTGTTTTATTAAAATGGAATGACAAAATTCATATATTCGTAAATACCACGGGTGTTTTATTATGAAGTATCCAAAATTTCGCTCCAAAACTGTGTCACCCCAATGTGGTTGTTTAGGCTACATACTTACTTGAAACGGTACTGACTGCAATTAATATCATTTGCAAATTTTGATGAGAATCGTTTAAAACTTTTATTGTTCTGTAAAAAGATTAAGTTAACAACACATAAAACTGAATGCAGTTGTAATCATATTTTTTTTTAATTTCAATCTTATAATGCAGATTTAAGATAAAAAAAGAATTTTGAAGCCAATAACTTTTTTCATTTTATCATCCAATATTCATAAAAGTTATGAAATGTTCAATACATTATAAACGTTGAGATTTTTCATTCGTATGGCACCCCCTCAACATATCTGAATTGATTATGTAGACACATTGAAATAAGGTGTGCCAGAAAACAAAACTGTCTTCAGCCCCAGAAATCGGAGCCTTCGAGTTAAAAATTACTAGAGTAGGTACTAACTGATAGTTTGTTCTTCATTATGCATACACGAAATCATCACTCGGAGATGTCAAGCAGATGCGAGTATTGTTACCAGACGAACTTTTTTTCTTACTGTGACCGTTTTTATTTATTCTTTTCATGTACCATCGGTAATCGAATCCAAAACTCGCTGGTAGAACACCAGCGTCTTACCGATAAGACCACGGACTTCGTAATATGAGTAAAAATTGATCTGGGTATACAAAGTATAAACAATGTTGGAAATTCACGTGCACTGAGAAATGATATTTTATGTTTATATAATTTGGACTCCCATCAGCTTTTTTTTTTGCTGATGGTTGACCTAGGTGGTATTTGTGGGTTTATTTTTAAAAAAATATTTCTGGGCTCGTTCTATGTAAGTGGGGTATATAAAGGGTGTAGACTCTGGGTAGTTCTATATAAAGGGTGTAGGCTCTGGGCTCGTTCTATATAAAGGATGTAGCTTGGCCGGGGGGATGTTATGGGATGAGCCCGGACCTTTTAATAGCTTCTCTCGTAAATGTATTTTCTGCAGTTTATTTTTAGATATACGTGCGATTTCGGAATATATTTTTATACCTACACACAGCACACGTGTTGCTGTCGAAGAACCTATATTTATTTATTTCAGTTAATCTGAGCTAGTATTTGTGAGTTTACTTTTTTCTGACATATATTTATTTTCTGTTTTTTTTTCTTAATCTATATGTACAAGCGTGTGGGATGAAAAACATCTGGCGTCCTCGTGGCTGGGCTCACCCTATATTGGTGGGGGGTATCTCGGTCGGGGGGATGTTATGAGATGAGTCCAGACTTTTGATTGCTTCTCTGTTCAATGCATTTTCTACTATTTATCTTGAGATATAAATGTAATTTTGGGATGTATTTAAATAGGTACATACTATGTTGCTATCAACAAACCTTCCTCTTAAACTTTCTGTAGACTCATGATTGTCCTCCTGTGATGCTGAGCTCCAGCTATCTCTCCATCGTTTCGGGGGTCTTCCTGGTGGACGCCGTCTATACGGCACCCCATGCAGAGCTATGTATGGAATTCTTGTGGAATTCATTCTCTGTACATGTTGGTACCAGTATCGTCGACGCTGTCGTCCCCATCTGACCACATCTTGGACCTCACAGACCTCTCGGAGTGTGGTGTTCTTTACACGATCACGCAAAGTCTTCCCAGCAATAGCAGGCAGAGTTCTCATTTCCGTTGTCCTTAGCATACTTTTTGTCCTGACAGTGTCCGCCCTCGCTTCGATGCCATATGTGAGGATAGGTCGCACACAGGTCTTATAAATGCGTATCTTGCTATGCGTTCTCATATCTTTATTCCTCTATATGACATCTCTCAGGCAGCTCGCCACAACTGCAGCTCTATCTACCTGAGGTCTTACTTCTCTGGGGAGGTCATGAGAGCTGACCAGTTCACTGCCAAGATATCTGAACTTGGTTGCTTGTTCAATTGGCTTGTCACGTATTGAGATTCTGCACTCTAGTGGGTCTTTGGAGAATGTCATATACTTGGTTTTTGATACGGAGATTATCATATTGTAATTTGAGCAGGATTCATAAACAAACCTATATTTATTTATTTATTAGCGATACATCAATATGTTAAGGAAGAAGAAATAAGAACTTGAGAAATCTCTGTATTTCCACAATGGATGTCGTTTTAAGACGAATAAATGACCATTTATATTATCATCGTTTATGTGGGGTGTATAATTAATGAAAGAACTATGAAAAGAATATGCAGAAAAGCATGGTGTGAGGAAAATATATAAGTGAAAGACGATGTGGCTAGATTAGGAGAATTAGAGTTTAAAATAAGCTTATATTACAAAAACTAGCAATCGAAGATTATACGTGACGAGATGTATGATTGTAGAGGAAGCGAAAGGAGTATGTTTGGGTAGAAGAGCGTGAAGTTTTATTCTTTCTACCTACTCTGAAACACATACTGCATGATGATATATGTATGTATAAGAAACTTAAAAATGTAAAAGCTATTGAAATAATGTCACTTGTTTTAATCCCGATTTGCCTTTTCTCTCCACAAAACTCCTTTTTCTATCGATTGATGATACACGTTCTTGTATATTTCGTTTATTTTTGTTACTATTATTATTAATAAATTTTGTATACAAATAATAATTTGAATATTACGAGTATTTTGCGACCATGTAACTTCCTTTACTTAATTTCGTCTGCTTCGTTTGAAGAGACAGCCACGTGGTAATAAGCTCGAAAAATTATTATCCAGTGAAATGTCAATAAAAATGTACTGACTTTTTTTTTAAATAAAAACATTCTACGGGCATGATTATTTAAAATACGAAAATGAGTATATGAAGTCGATATAAATAGAAAAAAATAGTGTTAATGATTTGAGAACTTTTTACATCACAACGTGAATATTAAAAGTCGAGTGCATATAATTTTATTATCTTCTTGTTGCTATTTTTTATAATTTTCAGATAAAAGTAACCTTGTTCAAGTACTAGATGACATCCAGAACTGGTATCAGTTATTATTTAATTTAATCTTAGTTTTAAATCGTATTTCTTTGTATTAAGTTTATATCCATTGTATTCTTATCATAATTTGATGACTTTAAACACAGTAATACATTGTAAGTCTTAATTATAATCAGGCTTTATATTGGTTTTAAAAATAGCAATAACTTTTTTTCTGATAGCCAACAGCGCGTAGGGATAGGAAACAAAGTAAATTATGCTGTAAACCATATAGGTATATATTAGAACCGGTCAGTATCAAAATTTAAGATTGTTGTCCACAATAGTATTTTAGTACCAACTTTGATGTATGTGAGTGAAATGTGGACGTGGTAATGCTGAAAAGAGCGAAATAAATGCTATAGAAATGCGTGCACTTGCAATAATATGTTGTAATGACAGAATACGGAATAAAGTGATAAGGGATGAATGTGAACTCAAGGCTTATTTGTTGAGTAAGATGATAAAGAGCACTTCGACATGGTTTGGGCTCGAGTACAAATGAATGAAGAAAGAATAACATAAAAAATATACAGTGCAAATAACAAGGAAAGTTTGGTTGGATCAAGTGAATGATATTTTGAAAGAAGGAAAAGTAAGAAGCAAGAGAAATCGAAGGTGTACAAAAAGGTATATGGATGTGGAAGAGGTGAAATATGTGTGTCGACATGGGAAAGTCTGCTTTGCTTTCTATTTACCAACAGGGAAAAAGTATTATAAATGTATAACTTTTTTGTTCATACTGAATTGAATAAATTAAAACTGAATCAGGAGTATGAGAGTTAACTATTTCTTTCTTTTTTTAGCGGTATTTTGTTTAAATGGCTTAGAGATCATTCAATAACATTGTTTTAATACCATCGTCATTGGCCTGATCAAGAGCTGGCTACGGGAGTAAGGGAGATCAGAGAGCGCAAAAAATATCTAAATATTAAAAAAAAACATCTCAAAATGAATAAACAATAATGAGTCAATTATTGTTAATTTTTTCTCAAAACTGTAATTTTCGTCTTTCAAAATTGTACTCGGTGTGGCCATCCGATGATTCTAAGAGAAAAAAAAACGACATGCTTAATCGAAAAAAAATGACATGCTTAACATGAAATCGAAGTAATTTTCTTATTATAAGTATGTTATGTTTCAGATTGCTGTTTATTTATAAATGTGAGAAAATAATGAATTGAACATTTTATTTTAAAGGCAATTCACCTTGGCGAGAGTAAAATTGAAACATCAAATATTTATATGACGGCCGTGTAAATTTGAAAAAAATAAGATGACTCTCAGACCGAAAAAAATGTTTGGCAATTCTCCATTTTTGGAATGAATTTGTTGATAATTTTTTTTTTAGCATAAATCCAGAAGCATGTTTTAAGATAACAACTAGAGAGAATCTAGTTTTTTTTGTGGGGACCGTAAATATAATCGGCTTTACAATGCTTAAGTTATTAGTTAGATTGTACATTTTTCATAGGAATATCCCAAGGCCTTCACTGAGATAATATGTTTATTATTTTCATGTCAGATATTTATATGAATTACGATTTTAAAACTGCAGCATATAATTTGAACACGTCAACTGCTATCATGCATATGAAGTGTTGTACGACCGATAATGATGTATGGTGAGGAATGCTTAGTCCACACAAATGCACAGGAACGGAAGTATTATGTAAGAGGACCTGAATAACATTTTGCTATAGTCATATGACTATGGAATTAAAAGTGCCAAGAAAACAAAATATTTCCATATAAGTTCACTAAAATGAAGAAAACAATATTTTATAATTTACCAGACACCGCTTACGTGACAATTTTAGAAATCACAAATATTGCAACATCAAGAATGTTGAATAATACATATATTTGGATCTTACATTTGATCTTCTTCATCGCGTGTTCAATACTAAGCGTTGTGGCCCTCTGTTATGTTTCAATCTCGGTGTCCATTCTGCATCCATCTTTTCCGGTCTTGGGCCATGTTGATTGCAGCGCTTGAGGATTTTCTAAATTTATCTATTTGATCCAATCATCTCATAAGACAACCTTCTCTTGCTCGCATTCCCTCAACTTTCCCCCTGATTACCACCTTCTATAGACGTTCATCGTTTTTTCAAGCATCATGCCCAAAGTGCGTAAGGGTTCTTTTTATAAATGTCGTTGAAAACTTTTGATCATTTCCAATTCTTGGATGCTAGAAACGTTGATATGCCTTGAAGTTCATGGAATAGGAAGCTCCACCTCAATATTAAAAAAAAATACAGTTTTTTGCACCATCTGTATAAACAATTTAGATTTATTTGAAGAATCAAATGGCCATTCATGTTAGATATTCGTTTTTGATATTATCAGAAAATTTTGAAATTTCTGCATTACTAAATATCTCTGTTATACCATTAATGAAGAATAAAAATAATATTGAGGCAAACGGGAACCGTATGAAACATTAATAAAAAAACAAATTCATATGACTTGTGTAACTTGATCCTGATACAAAAAAAAATAGCGATTTTAGAGATAGCTCTGAAGAAGCAAAATTCCTGATAAAAGACAATTTTAAAATGCTAAAATTTTTTTCACACGAAGCAATGGAAACGGGAAGATTAAAAAATATTCGGAGAGCAACGATCACTATCGGATATGGTTAATTCACGCCCTAAATAATTTGTCTTAATACTAATTACTATCCTTAAAATTTTGTGATTTGTATTGAGTCGGACATTATGCACTCTAAATTTGGAAGTGAGATAATAAAAACACCTTACTTCCTTATTTTAGGAAGTTACGACAAATTTGTACGAAATTTGACTTACAATGTTAATTAATATCTTTAACTAAAAAAATAGTTAACATTTGGTATTTGGTGTGAAAGCCAGATTATGAATTCATGGCAGAATCAAAAGCCATGAATAGCCCGTAGAATATTTGACGGAGTTGTAGCCTAATGTTGTATGTTTATATCAACGGTACAAACTTTTCTTTAGATATATTATTTTATTTAACATACTTTTGTCAGTTGCATTTCAAGCCCTCCGTCGTCTTGAGATTTTTGCCAGTGCACCTATTTCACCTGCCTAGTTTCAGCACTGAATATCGAGATTACTAAAAACAGATAATTTTGTTTAAATTACTTTCGAAATTCACTCCTTATCGATTTTTAATATTTTTATTATTCAAATAATTAATTTTATGGGCACTGTTAACAACTAAGCGATTTGAAAATTAGTATAAAAAGAGAATTTTGATAACTTGAAATCAGTTTATTTTGGTGAAGCAAATCAAGCAACCATGAAGGCAGCATTCTTCATCCTCGCCATCCTCGGCATCTCCTGCGGCACCCTGGCCGTGCCCGCCGCCCAGAGGGACCTCGCAGGTGACTTGCAAGATTTCGTGGACCTTATTCCTTCTGCAGAAATTTTGAATATCGTTATCAATAACTTGGGAGACCCTGAAGTTCAAGCCGTTGTCGAATATATCTTCAGTGAGGAATTTAAGGGGCTTGTTTTGGATATTGAGCGCATCCCAGAAGCCAAAGAAGTGAGTTTAACATATATTCCTTGAAAAATTAAAATTGAAAGCTTCATTAAAAAACGTTTAAATCTTAAATATGTTAATAGATTTACTTGAAAAAAATAAAAATTTGTCTTGCAACAGTAGAATGTTTCAGCACTAACATTTCATAAGCATTGGTATCCCTTCTCACAAAACTATAACATAGAATATCTTAACATCTTTCATAACAATTACAATACGTGTATGCACTTGATGGAACATGTCTATGTTACTCGTAATATAGTGCCAACTCTAGTAAGAAGGATGTATGAGTAATGGTTTTGTGGTGTGTTGCAAGGTCATGCAGTACCTGGATGCCGCTGGACTTCCAGTGTACGAGTGGCTCGCCGCTCTCCATGAACTGATCGGCCTGCCAGTACCGAGGGGTGCTCGGGAAACCAGGGGACTCAAGGAGCTCCTCGACGAGATCAAGGGAATCCTCCCCCTGGAAGACATCAAGAATTTGTTTGACGAGAAGATGCTGAGCAGCCCTGAGTTCAAGGAACTCATTGGGAAACTCGAGAGCCCCATTTTCCAGGCTCTCGTAGAAGCCGTCCGTGCCAACAAAGAGGTGCAGAGCATCATCGCTCGCCTGCTGGCTGTCGGTATCGATGTCGTGGAGATCATCAAGATCATCATGTCGTTCTTTGGACTCAACTACATTCTTCATTAAATCATCATTAATTTTCTATTATCTTGAAATTGTTTAATAATTGATAATATAGTTGTAAATTTGGTTATTTATTTGTTCAAAATAACTTCTAAGCCCCAGTTTTATTAAAAATTCTGTACATGGTGAGTTATATTTTTATTAAAAACACGATCCCCACAATAACCTTATTCGAACAGCTTTTGTTTATACGTGTGTCTCTTTTTACACACCCATTGTAACTTCGTTATGTTTTGACGTTAGATACCATGCATGGGATCCCAAATGTTTTAACGTTAGATACCATACATGGGATCCCAAATTAACGTTAGATACCATACATGGGATCCCAAATTAACGTTAGATACCATACATGGGATCCCAAATTAACGTTAGATACCATACATGGGATCCCAAATTAACGTTAGATACTATACATGGGATCCCAAATTCAAAATTCTTTTAACCATTATCTACGAATAAATTTATATCCCATATACGAAAAAGTCTGCAGCGAGTTTGAAATGTTTTACCTCCATCCATATTCAAAACATTTCTCATTTAGAAACGTTCTTCTTCATATCGAACCGCGAGTTCAGTGCCAACTCAAAATGTTCAAACCCGAAGGCTCGATTGATCTTACCGAAGAGAGTATTGGTTCCCAGACACATTATTCAATACGTGCAAATAACTAATTCGGATATGTTGAAATGTACGATACAAATGAATGAAGGAATGACTTTGTAAAATATAAAAGTTCGAAAATAAAATACATGAATTTATTGTTTTTTTTTCTCAATAACATTTTGTACATTAAACTATGTTTAAATTTTAATTGAATAATCAGAAAAAGGAATGAAAGACAAAAAGTTGTCGATCTTTTACGATCTACAAACTGTAAATTACAGATGAAAGAAATACTTTATAGAAATTTATGAAATTGCTGATAAAGTAAGAAGAATCTTTATAATAGTTCATATTTATGCATTTAATTACACATATCAGGTTCTTATTTACAATATTCAATAGAATTAAAAAATATATTCTAGCATCACTTAGTTTCTAAAATATCTGGAAGGGCGCTTAAATAAACTTTAATTTTGATTTATTTAATTGCGAAATAATACATTTCAATATTTACAAGTTAGAAGGAATACAAATAAAAAATTAAAGACAATCATTTAATTGTAAATATTTTAACAAGACTTAGAGAGTAATTTGTTTTGGTGGAAAAGACTTAAGGATAGAGATACTCGTAAGTAACAGATATGTCTAGTCGTTGTTATCTTTGAACGTTTTAATATTCGTAAATTTTTAAGCTTATTTATAAATACATATAAATATATATACGTAAGGTACGTGGATTTCATTTAATGTCTCACAGAATCCACGTTCGATGCAAACAGGCCCAACTTGACGTTTAAACTATCAGAAGTAATGTACTTTATGAAGCTCGATTGTACAAAGCTTGGTTAAATCGAAAATAGGAAAAAAACCTCCAGAAACAGAGTGACATCAAGTTTTAATTTTAAATTTAACAATTCGGAACCTGGTTTAGTTTCTGCTAAAATATTTTGATGGTGGCTCTTTCCGTATACGAGAAACGATGGACTGACACAGCTACTCCGTAACTGTCAAGTCCAATCTTAGCCCGCATCTCTTCCCATATCCACGGCAAACATTGATAAAATCCTTCGCTACTTCGTAGAAGCGCTTTTTTTGTAGTCGTTTTATATGCAGGTTAGCTAGTTAAGCCTCGGTCTTGAATAAGACACAAACAATACTCCTCGATTTTTGACTAGCTCCTTATGGTGTAGAATATGGATGTCAAATGACAAAATGTTCCTTCTGCAAATATCCTTAAATCTAAGCTAGTAGCATCCCTGGTTCGTCATGGTGTCCCTGGTTCGTCTGAGTATCTTTTGGTGAAGTTTTCTTCGTCCATTCTTACTGTCCGATCAAGTTCGATAATCCATTATGATTTATGAGTCACCTTTGTACTAAAAATACCCGACTATATTATTTTACTTACATACATAACATCATGCCATCCCCTGTTATGATAAACAGAGAGGACAGTGTGCTTAATTTTCCTATAATAATATCCATCCTTCACCTTTTTCACATCGATAAATCTTCTCATACAGTACCTTTTATTCTTAACCTTTTTAAACATTTAGTTTATTTGTACCAAAAATATATGTTTCTTGATATTCCCCTATGACGACTTCCACTCATGTTTGCATTATAAATTTTGCATTTGAACCATGTATATTTTATGGAATCCTTCGTAATTTCTTTTCCAGCACCTCTGAATGATGCTCGCCATTTACATTTCTTTAAAAATGAACCAAAAATGCACTTTGTCAATACCGCACATCATACAGTGACTCACTATAGATATCATTTTTGTTGCTGCAAGTTTCGGGAATTTTCGTTATCCGAGCTATCCAGTCACGCCGAAGAGCTTTATTTAGGCATTTCCTGTCTCGTTGAATTGTTCCATAATCTGCATTATGGCCCTGCTTTAAATATTTCATCTACGAGGGTCATCTAGAAAGTAAGGTTACAACATTTATGTAGGATCGAAAAATGCTTGTATTTAATTGAAATTCACAGAATACTTCACAAATATACAAAACTATTTTTCAACGTGATTGCCGTCGAGATCGAGACATTTCTGTAGTCGGGGCACCAGCTTTTGTATGCCAGTGTCATAGACCTTCGTCGCCAGCTCTTTCAGCCACTTCTTGCCTCGTCGTGAGTATCAGTACGGCCTTCTCTGAACAACCTAACCCACTTCGTGACATGCTGTCGACTCATCACATTACTACCATAAACTTCCATGAGCTTCCGATGGATATTCGCGGCGGTATTGTTCTGCAAAGTCAAAAAACTGATGACCGCGCGAGTCTCGCACGGACGAGAGTTGGCGGGAGCGCACGACGACCTCACCATCGGAAGAATTTACTGTAACTGGACAAAATGGCCGACAAACACGCGGGACCAAACAAACTGACCGTTAGAATCCGCTCCACACGTCAAGTGCACCAACTTTGAATGAACAAATTTCCTCCGGCCTCAGGAGCCCTTGTAATCTTAATTTCTGGATAACCCTCGTACCTTCATTTTTCAACGTGCGTTAAACTGAAATCGATGAAATTTTAAACATACCTTCAGTAAGGAGCATGTGAAAGTCAAATAAAGTAAACAAAAATATATAATTGAAATTCTATTGAACTGTTTCAAAATAACATTACATGAGTCGATTCATATAATAATACATATATGTTTTAAATCTGGATTAATGTTGATAAAATCATTAAATATCGTAAATGTTTAATGGAAAATGTAGTTCAATCCAAAGAAGGACTTGATAATCTTGATGATCTCCACGACATCGATACCGACAGCCAGCAGGCGAGCGACGATGCTCTGCACATCTTTGTTGGCACGGACGGCTTCTACGAGAGCCTGGAAAATGGGGCTCTCGAGTTTCCCAATGAGTTCCTTGAACTCAGGGCTGGTCAGCATCTTCTCGTCAAACAAATTCTTGATGTCTTCCAGGGGGAGGATTCCCTTGATCTCGTCGAGGAGGTCCTTGAGTCCCCTGGTTTCCCGAGAACCCCTCGGTACTGGCAGGCCGATCAGTTCATGGAGAGCGGCGAGCCACTCGTATACTGGAAGTCCAGCGGCATCCAGGTACTGCATGACCTGCAACACACCACAAAACCATTACTCATACATCCTTCTTAATAGAGTTGGCACTATATTACGAGTAAAATGGACATGTTACATCAAGTGCATACACGTATTGTAATTGTTATGAAAGATGTTAAGATATTCTATGTTATAGTTTTGTGAGTAGGGATACCAATGCTTATGAAATATTAGTGCTGAAACATTCTACTGTTGCAAGACAAATATTAAATTTTTAAAAGTAAATATATTAACATATTTAAGGTTTAAAACGTTTTTTAATGAAGCTTTTATTTTTAATTTATCAAGAAATATATGTTAAACTCACTTCTTTGGCTTCTGGGATGCGTTCAATATCCAAAACAAGCCCCTTAAATTCCTCACTGAAGATATATTCGACAACGGCTTGAACTTCAGGGTCTCCCAAGTTATTGATAACCATATTCAAAATTTCTGCAGAAGGAATAAAGTCCAGGCAGAGGGACGCCTGCGAGGTCCCTCTGGGCGGCTGGCACGGCCAGAGTGCCGCAGGAAATGCCGAGGATGGCGAGGATGAAGAATGCTGCCTTCATGGTTGCTTGATTTGCTTCACCAAAATAAACTGATGTCGAGTTATCAAAATTCTTTATTTATACAAATTTTTAAATCTCTTTGGAGTTAACGGTAGCCATAAAAGTAATTATTCTGGTAATGTTTTTTAGACGTCAATCAGATGACCAATATTCAACGGAATTAAGTTATTAGGAATGAATGTAAACTTAAGGTTTTACGTAAGATTAATAAAAAACACTCTGAGATGGTTTAGAATACAGAACGAATAAATGAAATGAACGAACTAACGAAACAAATGTAGAGATCAAATACGCAAAGCAGAAAATGACCAAAAGGAATAGTGGTTGGATCATGGTAATGATATTTTGAAAGTTGTATGAGAAGATATATGGATGTACCAGAGACGAAATATGTGATTATATATATATGAGAGTATAATTGCTGATATTTTTTTTAATATGGCTTGTGTTACCTTGTACTCGTACACCCTTGCAAATTATTAATATAATTGTTTGCAAATATATAATTATTTGTATAGTTTTTTATGTTGAGTGTTGTGCTGCATTTTTTACAATATCCCTGTTTTGGTCGTATTAATGATAATAGTTAATCCTCATTTGAAAAATTATGCATTTATTGTGGTTATTTATTACAGTATTATTTTTATAATAAAAACGTATTTATTAGATGTACATTGTTGAGTGAGAAGATAATACATTTTAGATATATTTATTTTTTACACCACATACCCTCTGGGTTCATAAGTGCTACAATGAATTCGGTGTAGTTTAAGAAAAAAACTGATTGGTGATTTTATGTTATGCTTCTGTGGTGTTCAATATAATCAGGCTGGTATATTGTCGGTTAAAAATCTCTTTCAACAAACCAGATATTTGGTAAAGACGTTAAGCGGAAGGAATTCAAGTGCCAACGAGAATCTAGCATGTAACTCCAGGGCTGGAAGAAATACGTCTTACCAACTAGACTATGGAAGTGATGAGGCATGTCGAGTAAATGTATTTGGGTTTATCTTGGTCGGTCATGTAGAACAGTTGACCCTATATCATGGAACTGATTTAATCTAAAATATACATTTTATATTCCTTAATATTAAAATATCTGCCTTGATTTATTCTGAAAAGTCATAACTAAATGTTTAAATTTTGTTAAGTGAAACTTGTTGAAAAAAAGTTTTGTAAATACGGCGATTTATAACACATTATTTTGTTTCGGTTTCGATTCCCGATATAACATTTTAAAAAGAGTTTCAGTTTAGTCCAGAATTTAAATATCTATCCTGGTCGGAAGAAATTGGCATATTGTAATAAGCTAGTCTGTTTGACATGTGAACAATATATAACGAATGTTAAACATAATACTATTTTGCAATAAGTTGCTTTCCCAGTATTTGAGAGTATAAATAATCAAATTACTTCTTTACTTATTTCACAAATTATTATCGTAACTCGAGTTTCGATCATTGTGTTTTTACCAATAAGTTTCCAATTCTTTCTAGAACCTATTAGTAAAATGATAGAGTATTGTGTTAGTCGATATTAGGCTTTGCAGCCAGCTTCCAACTAACATAAGGCTCATTCCTTTGTTGGTGTGTGAAGTCTAAAAATCAATATATTACCTTTCAGTGATGTAGCGTGTTTACCACTTCCCTATTTTATTCAATTTCTCAGTAGCCTTTGCTAGCCGCGGATGAAATTTTTTTATTTTTTATTCAGTTTTTTATTAATTTTTATTAATCGCATATACGAGTATACATATTTAAGGTAACACTTGAAACAAACTTGTTAAAAAAATATTCTAATTGTTTGTAAGAGATTATGCTTTGGCTATAAATACACCAAATTAGATACTGCACAGTGTAAGGTTAAATTAACAAATAAGTTAACTAGCTTAAAAGCAATTTTTGAACTACCTTTTGAAATAAATTAACAAATAAAGATAACACCATATTATTGGAATTATCAAAGTAACTTTAATTAAAATATTCATATTTTCACAAAAAAAAATCAGAAACAAAAAATTTTATTCATGAAAAATTCTTGAAACAAACATTCATATAAAATAAACGTATTATTTGATTTATCTCGAATTTCAATAAATACAATAATATAATTTACAATTATGAAATAACAAATATAGAGTTAATTAAATGTAATTTAGGTACTTATTTCTTTAGAAATAGAAAATAATAATAAAAAGGTACACTGAATTTTTTTATAACAATTATAACAGTTGAAAATTTGCAGTAGATAATAATAAACGCTAATAATATTGAAACTGTTCTTCGCACATGTTTGTGCACATACAAATTACTTACAAGAAAAATAGCAAACCTTTCGTTAAGTGACTTTTATTAGATATACCTGATAATTATTTAATTTATCGTAAATTAAAATTGTTATCCGTGTCGTATTCATGACTTTTAAGAGCAAACCACTCGCACATGGTTGAAAGAATTCCCTTGTTGACTTTCCTACTATCAATATATCGTGGATAAACTGAAGATTGAGATCCTTTATAAACTTTCAAGGTATAACTGAGCCGCTTCAAAGGGAAGCATAGGTCATCATTATTTCTATTGTTATTATTTCATATCAAATATAACATACAATAAAAATAATTATACAAAAGCGTTGAGTTTTACAGAGCGGAGAAATTCGATATTTTAAAAATCTAAATGAGACATAAACCAGAAATATTTTAGAAATAAGTATTTAATCGAAAATTCCACAAAGGCAGTTGATGTATTTTGTTAAATACTCGACGACCTTCGTGGACAAGTTGGTAAGGTGTTTTTATTCCACCTGGTTGGTGAGACTCTTTGGGTTCATTTTTAGATAATGCACAGTAAAAATAAAAAAAGGTCTCAATATGGTTAAAGAATTCGTCTGGTAACAATACATATTTGTATATGCTAGACGTGTGCAAAAACTGTTACCTGTCCACGTTCTGTAGAACTTTTAACACGTGTAATGGCGAATTGTAGGTAAAGTGCCTATTTCAGTGGATCTTGATCGGAATGATTGATTATAGGGGCTAAAGATTTGTCTGTAGTCATAGCTCTTCAACAAATACGTAACAATGATTCAGATGTGTTAAGGGGTGCTACGAGTATATGAATGAATTAATTTAACTATCATGATTACGTATACTGAGCTTCCTTTGCCTGCGACCTGATTTATAATATCTCAAAATAAATTGTGTTCGAACATAATATATGACTACACATCCATGTTGATCGATCTATCCGATTACTTAAGAAGCGAAACATATTCTTGAAAAAATCTCGAGCTATAGGCGTCATATTGATACACCGCATGATAGAGATTATTTTCAAAAGTATTATAATTTCAGACCCAGATATTAATATAATAATATACATGGGTTAATGAAGAAAATATTCCATTAATTAAAATTAAAAATATATTTAAAAATTATAATCAACCCATAAATTATTTTTAGTTAAAAAAAACATTTAAAATAAAAAAGACAAATACAGCCATGCATACCAATACACCATCTTCCGGTTGACGTAGGAAGATATGAGAGAGTGCCAAACTTTCCTATCGCGAAACACATCTTTCGCATCTTTTACATCCATCTCATATAGCTCCTACGATATCTCTGACTTTTTATATTTCCCTCTTTCAAAACATTATACACTTGATCCAACCATAATTTCTTTGACCCTTCTCTACCATTTATTTCACTCGCATTTACTCTGTCTATTTGTTTTGCTAGTCTTACTTCATTCACTCGTTCCACATGTCCAAACTATCTCAGAGTGATCTTTTTCATCTTCCTCAACAAAAATGACAAATAAATTTAACGAAAGTGAGATTTATTATTTTATTGTAAATTGAGTAAAGACAATAGTATTACACCCGTTGTATCTTGTACAATGTGGGAGTATTATTGTCATGTGGTAATCTTTTTCAACCAACCAGAAACATCTCAAAGAGGCCTGATGTAATAATTAAACCAAAAACTATTTTTAAATTACGTACCAACGAAAATCTATTTCGCATCCATCTAGGTCACTGGGGTTGTCAAGCACGTCTTGAAGTTATTTTGAAATATTTTGATGGTGAAGAAAAAAAGTATATATTTTTTTATACCAAATTTATTTAAAAAATAATGTGAATCTATTGACGATATTTAATTAAAACAATTGTTTAAAATTTCACTAAAAAATCACACTTTTAAAATGAACTTATTTTAAACCTTGATATATTTTTTAATTGTCACGGAATTTAAATTAGAAAATGTAATTGAATCCAAAGAAGGTCTTAATAACCTGGATAATTTTTACGACATCGATGCCGACAGCCAGAAGGCGGGCGACGATGCTCTGCACCTCCTTGTTGGCACGGACGGCTTCCACGATAGCCTTGAAGGTGGGGCTTGAGAGTTTCCCAATGAGCTCCTTGAACTCAGCGCTGGTCTGCATCTTCTTGTCGTACAGAGCCTTGATGTCATCCAGGGGAAGGAGAGCCACGATCTGGTCGAGAAGCTCGCTCAGTCCCTTGGCGGAGCGGACGCCGGGAGTCAGTGGTGGAAGCCCGATCAGCTCGTGCAGAGCGGCGAGCCAGTCGTACACGGGTAGGCCAGCCGCAGAAAGGTACTGCATCATCTGCAACACACGCCAAATATTTAGTTTTGCTTATAATTATACGTACAGTTCAATTTTACATCGATCCTTATGTTATTAATAGAATTATATTTACTTTTTAAAAACTTGTAATGTAAGTTTCAAATAATGGAAGGATAACTTACTACTTTAGCTTCTGGGATGGCTTCGAGTTGTACTACCAGAGCTTTAAATTCCTCTTGATAATATTATATTTAACATACTTTAAAAAAAATGTTGTAAATTTCAAATAATGGAAGTATAACTCACCACTTTAGCTTCTGGGATAGCTTCGAGTTGTACTACCAGAGCTTTAAATTCCTCGCTGAAGATGTATTCAATAACCGCCTGAATTTCTGGATCATCCTTATTAGCTTCGATGAGAGCTCCTATCTTATCAGTGGGCACGAGGTCCAAGAACTCCCGCAGGTCCGATGCGAGGTCCCTCTGGACGGGCACGGCCAGGGAGCCGCAGGAGATGCCGAGGATGGCGAGGACGAATAGTGCTGTCTTCATGATTGTTTGATTGGCTCCACCAAATGAAAGTGATTTTGAAACTAAATGAGACGCCTTTTATACTTATTATCAGATTTCTAGTGGTCACCATTATCTTATTTTATTTATATGTAATAAATACATTAATCCTGATAAGTCTTTATTTGACACGTCGTTCAAATTTTCATGATTCATAAAACTTAATTTTCTTTCAGATTATGAAATTAATTGTGATTTTTTTTACAAGAATTTAAAACAAAATATCATTTGAAATCGTTTAATACTAGCTTCTCTCTCTAAGTAAGTGATATTTTCAGTAGAACTATCATGTTTTGTTTGGAATTCATTTAATTCAACGAGGTTAAACAAGGGGAGGATTCAACTTGTTGAACCCTGTTTCAAGTCAAAGTGTTCTGCTTTATTGTTTGGGAGAAAAAGCATGCAGTTTTGACCTCCGTGGTCTAGTTGGTAAGACATATGTCTCTCAGCTCGGAGGTTGCGGGTGTAAATCCCGTTGCAACCAAACTTTTTTTTAAAGTTTTTTAGTCTGGTTTTCACTTAAGGCCTCTTTAAAATCTTTCTCGATGGTGATGATTAAACAAATAAAAAAATGTAACAATGTGCTGTCAGACAGGAGTACAACGAGGAGTGAGGGGCTTTTAGAGGTCCCTATACAGATATGTATGATTAGGAATTTTGACATGTTTTTAAAAGGGATTTTTTTGCAGTTGGTGTTATGATGTGATAACCTGAGATTGTAAGAATGTGTAAGGATGTGAATGCAGGTTGGAAACAGTTAAGCTGAGTGGCTTTGTATTTGATGAAAATATATGAAAATTATGATTTGGAAATAAAACCATTTCATCAGAGGTGAAGTGATTCTAGTGAAGTAGTCCACAAAATAATAATTTTCTGCATTTGTATGTATTTTTACTAAATTTGTTATAGTAATAAGTGCAAATTCGCCAAACGTTTTTGATACATATGTATATACTTAACACCAGAGTTTCCTTCGTCGAGTTTTTCGGACTCACCTGAGTGATTATGTCTCGGTCCTGACTCTCCAACTGTAAACATAAAGAGGATATGGTTGTAAAGGCAAAATTGCGATGGACCGGACATTTGATACGCATGGGCGATCATAGACTCCCAAAATGCGTCGTGTACGGTGAAGTAGTGGACAGGCGAAAGGTTGGTTAGTAGAAAAGGCGCTATAAGGACAGCTTGCGAGAGTCACTGACTTTGTGCGTGGCGCCTGAGGTCTCGGATCAGGTGGTTCAGGACCGTGGAGGATGTTGAGCCATCTGTTCTAGGTGTTGATGGCTTCTCAACGGTTAGACATGCTAGAAACAGACAGAGTGCTGTAAACATGCGTCAGCATTGCCTGGAGACTCAGCATGATCCATATGTCTGGAAATTCTGCGGGAGGGAGTGTGCATCTAGGATCGGGCTGTTTTCTCGCAGAATATCACATGATCGACGTGAAAGAGTAGCTCAAAATTGACGTTTAAGTGGCGAGGGGATCATTGACTAAGACCTAGCAACGACGATTTAATACATCTTGTTTCTTGACTATCAATTGCCATTTGATTGACTAAAGATAATCAAAGATACTTGAATACATCTTTAAAAATGTAGTTAAGGTTAAATTCTCACTTGATCAAAGTTTTATAGTGAGTCTGTTCATACAACCTTAACAACGATAAAAAAATGCCAACCGGCAATCTTACAATCTAATTTGACAAATCATCAGAAAAAAGTGCAAGATCTATCGTCTCGTGAACATGGTATCAACGATCAACTCATCTTGGACCCGAAAATAGTTCATTATCATGTAGAAGTTTGTTGCCATGAGAAAATCTCGCCTTATCATTCAAAAATATGTACAAGAGGTACGTGATAAACCAGGCTAAAAAGGTTCTATCATCGTATAGCAACCCATCGCTCTCAACGCAATTTGCCCGGTGATTTAACATACAATAAATCTTTATCAAATATAATTTACGCCATAATTTATATTGATCTATCTGACGAACATCTCCAGTGAGACCCCAAAGAGGCATTATATTTTCATGAAAATGTGTCAAACTGCAAACATTGCACCGATATAGCAACAAATATCTAATCTGAGAATCGAGGGATTGAAGAGAGGCGATTATTTGCTCAGATAATTTCAGACGCAGGTTGTAAGCTCGTACAAGGGTTAATGAAGATAATGTATCATCGTAATTAGCTATAAGCCTTTCTACGTACATTTTTTTATAAATAAAATGACAAGTACTCGTATATTAGTGACGTCCGTTATTTTGTTGTTAATTTCATTATGTTGTATTGCTATTTCGAGTTTAAAGTACAACTTTTAATAATACGTCAATAATGACGAAATTATGTTTTTTCAATATGACGTTGGGCTTATTTTGGTTCTGCTTGATATTTTGTTCATTATAATTGACTTAAAATGTCTTTTTTAGAATTTGTAGCTCTTTTTGTTCATTATGATTGCCATGACCTATTCCTCCTTTCAGAATTTGCAGCTCTTTTTGTTCATTATGATTGCCGTGACCTTCTCTTCCTTTTAGAATTTGCAGCTCTTTTTGTTCATTATGATTGGCGTGACCTTTTCTTCCTCTTATAATTTGCAGCTCTTTTTGCAGCTATCTTATCTTTTTGATCCAAAGTCTACGAGTTTGAACAAAATGATGAGTTAAATCTTTTTTCGAAATGAGACTGTAAATCTTTGATAATGTAGAATTTGGATCAAATAAAAGTCACAACAGATTATATATCGCATTAACAGAAAATTTTACATAAGCTTATCGTAGCTATTTGTGCAGGTTTAAAACGGTGTATTTTATGTTTTTAATTATTAAATTTTCTATTCGCGTCTGTATAAAAATCTAGCGGCTGCGGTATATTTCGTTAAATCTTTTCCACTAGGTGAGATGAAACTTAATGGAATGACGGCTTTTGGTCAGAACCCCAAATAAATATTCCTAGAAATATTTCTCTGCATTCTGAGTGGTCAAAAAGGGATGTTCTATGGTGTTTCCGGCTTATAAGAGGGCAGTTGCAAAGAAATAATTTGTTTTGAGAGTCGTCAAGCTCTCACTCTTATTCCGCTGAGGACCTGCCTTGGAGACAGACGTCTTTTGCTGCCTGTGACACAGTTTTACGATGTTGGATTTCTTCCTGATCTCTCTGAGCTGGATGACAAATCTTGTCATCATGTAGGATCATCACCTCACGATGCTGAGAAGAACAAGGGTCTGCACGGGGGATGAAGATATTCAATTCTCCAGTTCGCTACGTCACTGGAGCTGGGAACGTGTTCTCCCACTTGCTTATTGTATCAGTTTTACAAACTGTAGATGGTGATAGTTTCCAGCTTCTTGAATTGACCCAGCATCCCTAAGTGGACGACTCTATGTAACACCACGTGGAATTTGTTTCCGTTAATTTGTTGTTTTCTTGTCCTTCCAATGTGTAAATTCCTTCTTTAAATTGTCTGTTTCTCTCATACATTATTTAATTTTATTTAACATTAAATATAACTACTTTGTAAATAATCTTTTATTGCTAACACCCATACTTCATTACTCCATATAATAATAATAAGTATTATATGTAAATTATGATATTCGTTGTATAAAATAATTTAAAATATGGAGTCAACTCGTCCTGTTGAAGAGTACCTCGTATCAAGCTGTTAATTAACATCAAAATTCATTTATTTACACAACAATAGTATAAAGTGAGAGAGAGTGATATGTGAATCTAATAACTGAGTGGTAATATAGTATAAATGTGAGAATAATTAAGCATTTTCACTCATTGTAAACTGATTTTTCTTTTAAATATTTATATTTTACTATTCCTGTTGACCAGTCCGTTATCTTATCTAAATAAATACATAATTTGACATTATTGTTTTTTTAATTAAACATTGTTCTGTTGCACCACACTTGAAATGCTTAAGTTCGTTTTGGGATGGCTTAGGTGAGTGTCCAAGTCTCCATGTCAAATGCTTTAGTTCGTTTTGGGATGGCTTAGGTAAGTGTCCAAGTCTCCATGTCATAAAAAAAGTACTAAAAAGATACAACATCAAATAATGCGCATTCTTTATTTGAGGTTGAAGTCTCTCTAAGAGATAATATTTTTCATTTTGAAGATACAGTTTCGTGCCATCTCAATTCTGGTTCTGATTTCCCGAGAATTATTCCACTGATCATTTAGTCAGCATCCTAGATACACGTATTTATGCATTCTTTCAATGCACCCGCATCCTACTCTGGTTGTTGTTGATTCCCCTTACTGATTCATTGCAAGTCCTTTTTCGATGCATCTCATACTGATTTTATTCAAAAACTTTGCAGGCTTTCCACATTATCTGCCAGGTGATAGTATAATCAGCATATCGGATAATATTCTTAATTATTTGACCATTTACTACTATTCAATCTTTTGAATCTTCACTATCCAATGCTTTCCTAAAAAAATCCTTACATGTCAAAAAGGAGAAAGCATAAAACCCTGCCAAACTGGTTTTGATGAAGTTTAATTATAAAATATTGTAAAACCGTAACTATGACAACAATTTTTATTACAAACCGACGCGAGTAAAATAAATTTAATATTATTTGATGATCTGGTAGATTAATTGCAAATCTCTTCCCACTAATCAAAAACGTCTGAAAGATATTTGAAAAGAAAGTCATACTTGAAGCCTTTCCAAAAAAATTGCGTATCAACGATAGTCGAACTTGCAGCTCCTGGTTCAGAAGGCATATGTCTCAGGCCACGGACGTGGTCAGATCACTACTAGCGATAGTCGAACTTGCAGCTCCTGGTTCAGAAGGCATATGTCTCAGGCCACGGACGTGGTCAGATCACTACTAGCGATAGTCGAACTTGCAGCTCCTGGTTCAGAAGGCATATGTCTCAGGCCACGGACGTGGTCAGATCACTACTAGCGATAGTCGAACTTGCAGCTCCTGGTTCAGAAGGCATATGTCTCAGGCCACGGACGTGGTCAGATCACTACTAGCTTTTCAATTGTTTTTTTAATATTTATCTCTCACAATTCTGTAAAATTTTAATTTCAATAAAGTATTTTAGGAATTTAATGTTTGTTTTATTTCGCATCAATAATAAGCTGCTTGACTGTAGAAAGATGGTTGGATGTATTGAGGTAATAGATGTATGGTAAATATTATTTGTATAGTATTTTTGTTTCACCGATTGTATAAATTTAATTTCCTTCTATCTTGTAAGTCTTTGTGATTGTTTTACCTTGTTATATCATATATTATGTTTATTTCCAAACAATATTATACTATCTGATAGTGGTTCATTTTTTGAGCTAGATTAGTTGATTTTCATCTGCGTGGTTGTCAGTCATGTATTCCCTGATTGCCGCTATACTGAATAAATATTTCTACGGAGAAAGATATCTACTGAACCTTTGAATAAATAAAAAATGGTCGTGTCTTATTTTTCCTCAAATATGGTGTAAGATTGCCAAAAAGCTTTTCTATTCCTTATTTTCACAAGTACTGACTATCCATGGTAAAAGGCTCTGGAACTATATGTTAACTAACTAAGACTCGCTCCGTGCCATACTGAATAAGTCAAGTAAATATAGCAGTGCAATATTGAATAACTGAAGTAAATATAGCAGTTCATTTATAAAAGAATAAGTTCTTTAGAACCTATTCATTCGGAAAAATAAAATTATCATTTGCGAAACGGTGTATGTATAAATGGTTTTTTTAATGTTTAATTCCCAAAATCAAGTTTATAATTAGGATTTGAAAAACGGTTTTATTGAGGAGATCCTTTTATTTAAAAACACATTAATTCATACCAAACAATATGTTTGAATTTAAGACAGGTAACAACTTAGGTAACTTTAGAAACTGAATCCAAAGAATGTATTGTTAAAGCAGTTAGATACCTAGATACACTTGAGACAAAATTTGAAGTTTTCAATTAAATTAGAAAATGTAATTGAATCCAAAGAAGGTCTTAATAAGCTGGATAATCTTGACGACATCGATGCCGACAGCCAGAAGGCGGGCGACAATGCTCTGCACCTCCTTGTTGGCACGGACGGCTTCAACGATGGCCTTGAAGGTGGGGCTTGAGAGTTTCCCAATGATCTCCTTGAACTCAGCGCTGGTCTGCATCTTCTTGTCGTACAGAGCCTTGATGTCATCCAGGGGAAGGAGATCCACAATCTGGTCAAGAATCTCGCTGAGTCCCTTGGTAGAGCGGGTGCCGGAAGCCGGGGCTGGAAGTCCGATCAGCTCGTGCAGAGCGGCGAGCCAGTCATACACGGGTAGTCCAGCCGCGGAAAGGTATTGCATCATCTATAACACACGCCAAATATTTAGTTTCTGTGATAATTATGCGTACAGTTCAATTTTACATGGATTCTTATGTTATTGATAGTATTATATTTGCTTTTTAAAAACTTGTAAAGTTATAAGTGTCAAATAATGGAAGGATAACTTACCACTTTAGCTTCTGGGATGGCTTCGAGTTGTACTACTAGAGCTTTAAATTCCTCGCTGAAGATGTATTCAATAACCGCCTGAACTTCTGGATCATTCTTATTTGCCTCGTAGAGAGCTAAGATCTCAGCAGTGGGCACGAGGTCTAGGAACTCCCGCAGGTCCGATGCGAGGTCCTTCTGGACTGGCACGGCCAGGGAGCCACAGGAGATGCCGAGGATGGCGACGATGAATAGTGCTGCCTTCATTGTTGCTTGATTGGTTTTACCAAACGAAAGTGATTTTGAAACACAGTGAGACGCTTTTTATATTTTTAAATCTATTATGATAATGTTAATCATATAATCATATTGATATAATCATATTGATATAATCACATTGATCTTGATTAATGTAAGCTAGATACCATATTCAATATTTTGGATAATTAAATTAATTGTTTTAATTTTCAATGTTTCTATGAGGATTTGCTTTTAAATATAATGTTTAAATATTTTAACACTATGCAATTTGAAAGTAACCGGCATTTTCACCGAGGTATATGCTTTGTTTAGAATAAAACTGGATTATTTTAAAGAAATTACTGTCTGAATCTGGTTACAATTCCACCTCATATTAATTTGGAAAGAAGAACAAGCATTTTTTATTCCAATAATTTACAATTACAACCTTAGGAAAAATGGTTGAAATGTAGTGTCTTCAAATGTGAGGTGGTACGCTGTTGACAATTTTATGAATTATGAAGCTAAGGTGTATTTCGGAAAATGAAATGATTTTTTTTGTGAAAAAAATGATGTGGCACTATGAGGATTTACTATGAAATTTAATGTTTATATATTTAAATACTAGCTATTTTGAAAGTGACCGGCATTTTCATTTAAACTAATATACTTTGTTTGGAATGAAACGGGATTATTTTAAAGGAATTATATGCTGAATCTGGTTCCCTTCCCACGTTTATATTATTTGGAAAGATGAAGAAACACTTATTAGCCCCAATAATTTACAATGCATTCCTGATGGAATCTGGTTTAAATGTAGTACCTTCAAATGTTAAATAAATATGTAACAAGATGACTCTTTGATATGGGTGAGTGAGAAGTGAGGAGTTTTTGAAGTTTTCTACTAAACGTGTGAGAGAATAATTGATGCAAATGAAGAGCGTGCGTTAATGGCGTGTTGAAAATGATATTGATGTGAGGATGTGGATGGAATTTTGAGTTAAATTCATAAAAATGTGAATGTTGAGAGTAAATATTTCAGCTGAGTGCAGTTCAGGTAATGTAGGAAAATGTGTAAAAATTGTGATATATAAGTGGGACCACTTCGTCATAGGTTTTTAACCACTTTGTCAAGTAAAGTAGTTCTCTATATCCAAAAATACTATGCGTATCCAGAAAGTAAGTGTACTGAGGCTCTCACGACCGGATGGATTTTATTTTCGACATGTTGGCTACACTTCCGTGTAGCGTGACCCTTCCCCTCCGCAACGAGACCGGTTCGAGGTCAGTACGTTGAGAAGTGTCGACGCGACAACACGTTTCGTGAAAAATGTCAATCCAATCTCCCGCCAAGTGCGAAATATACGGCGTCGTCCGTTATTTCGTTTGGAAGAGAAAACCTCCGGTTGAGGTTTATAATGAGATGAAAACTGCATATGGTGATAAAGTTATGAATCGTACGAGTGTGTACAAGTGGTGTCGCGAGTTTAAAAACGGTCACGTCAATACCTCTTCCCCCTCCGCCAAAAAGTTCAAAACCACAATTTCAGCCAAGAAAATCATGGCATCCGTGTTTTGGGACTGTCAAGGCATAATTTTAATTGAATATATGCCTCAAGAGGAGACCATCAACTCTGCAAGATACTGTGAGACCCTAAAAAAATTGCGGAGGGCGATTCAGAACAAGAGGAGAGGCATGCTGACAAAGGGAGTCTGCCTGCTGCACGACAATGCAAGACCACACACGGCCAACGCTACGAAGGAACTGCTCGCCTCGTTTAAATGGGATGTCCTGAACCATCCCGCGCATTCTCCTGACCTAGCACCTTCAGATTACTATCTCTTTACCTCCCTGAAGTTGCACATGGGTGGGAAAAGGTTTTCAACCGACGAGGAGGTAAAGGAGGAGGTGAAGAAGTGGACGGAGGGGTTGGCGGGAAACTACTTCGAGGAAGGCATCAAAAAGTTGATACCCCGCTTCACCACCTGCATTGAGAGGAATGGCGACTATGTCGAAAAATAGCTTACATATGTACTACGGTAACCAAGTAATTTTTTTGTTTAAATAAAAAAAATTGTAACCTACAAAAATTCAGTACACTTACTTTCTGGATATGATTCGTATGATAGGTTTATGCATTGTCATATATTTTTGCTCTTGTGCTAAATAAGTGAGACCACTTCGTCATAGGATTTGTCAAGTAAAGTAGTTCTCTATATCCAAAAATATGATAGGTTTATGCATTATCATATATTTTTGCTCTTGTACTAAATAAGTGAGACCACTTTGTCATAGGATTTGTCAAGTAAAGTAGTTCTCTGTATCCAAAAGATGATAGGTTGTGATATATTTTTACTCTTTGGTTAATTATTCTTTCAATATTTTTAGTTTTAAATGTCATGTATTGGATAATTGATAAACAAAGAAAAATATTGTAATCAGTGGAGATTTGTATCTTGTCTCTTTTCAATGAAGTTGCTAGGCTGATTTTCTCGTATGTTTCTGTCATAAATATTGTCATGTTAGTAAATTTCTTAAAAGTTGATACTAGCTAAATTGTTGTGAATTGATTTATTTCAAACATTGTCTCTTTGTATTCCAGCCTATTAATGGGATGTCTGCATTGTATTATTTGAATCCGTGTCCGAGATATGTTCATTCCGAGAGTAAGACTTACAGATCGATTTCGTCATTACCGAATAAATTGATTGTTATATAATTATTGCGTCCAATGTCGTGTGATTTTCATATACTTACTATCGATAATCAAAAGGTTTTTAATTTCATTGAGTGGGTTTATGTGGTAGAATCGAAATAGATTTTCTAACTTCTGTTAGCAGCTGCGGCTTTGATTGTTAGGTTACTTTTAACAGAAGTATTTTTAAAACATTATTTAGAGATTTTTTTATGAATAGCGTCAAAAGTAATCAACAGATTTTGTTGATTCTTCTTTATATGGATTTTGTTGATTGATAACGTTTATTAAGTGGTTCGATTTTTTTTATGACTAGGCTTTTTCGGTGTAAGGTTCGAGTTTTTTGGCATAGCTGAACCGTATGAGTTTATAATGATATAGCTGTTTTATGGATATTCGGTTGTTCATAAAGCTGAGAGTTTATTTTTCAAATAAATAAATGTTGGTGAGCGCAACTTAGGATAAATTGATATATAAAGATAAGGAAACCTAAGAACAAATATGAGCAACTTGCATCTCGTTCAACAGTGAGCCCGTGTGTTTTTTTAATTTCAAGGTCTATCCATAAAATTCTCTAAAAACCTAATTCATCTTGTTCTATGTAAGCGTTGTTCCGCTAAAAACCAATCCAAGTTCATTACCACTATAAAATAAGTGTTCCAGCATTACGTTAGTCTACTTGGCTAAATTTGGTAATATTTTGTGAAATACATATTGAATTTAAATATACATATTGATATTAAATAAATTTAAACAATAACTGTGATTATTTTTTTATTATTACTACTGTTTTTCGTATCTACATGTTAGTTCCAGATAAAGTTTTGTATTTATGTCAATAATTCTAAGCACTTTTATAACTCGTGATATGTGCATTTTTATATGAATTCGAAAATTAAAAAAAATGTGTTGTCTCGTAAATTTAAAAAGAAAATAATAATTTGAAAGTACTTTTATTAGAATGGGTGGCATATTTATTAGATCGATGACGACCCTGCATATGCCAGAAAGTAAAAATACGCGCCTGATTGAATGTATAAAGCAAATATGTGTGATAAATCTATAATTTCTCAATATTTATATTGACTCTTGTGTAAACGAACTGATGAGTGAAACAACACGCGTAAAAGTGGTTTGTTGTATTCAGATGATATGGTGATTGTTGGTGGCAGGAAATGGAAGTGGTTAAACAGTCTTGCTTGAAAGTATTGAAGCAAACTGTTAAGAAAAATGTTTAGAATGAATATAAATAGATGGTTATTGAAAGGCTCATTCTGCAAGTATGTGAACTGTATGAATGCACAATCAAAGACAGGAACAAGTTGAGGAATTTGTCATAATATTGAAACGCACTTATTTGCTAAAACCTTAAAAATAGTGCAAAGCTGTGTTATGATGCTCTTCTTGTTCGAACAAAGCGGAGTTTGTTATTGAAAAAAGAGTAATAGAACATAACAAACGCATGCATTTTGAAGAATATTGAGGTTTTTAATTAATAGTCGAGTAATAAATGAAAGGACAATGTATGGAACAGATCATTTGAAAAATATTTAGTAAGAAACCTTTAAATTGTTTTGCAATATTTGTATAACGACTTGCCTTAAACTTACTAAATTAATAAATAATTCAAAAACGGAAGTGGTGAATAACGAAATACATACAGTAGAATGGATGAAAGGAATTCGTTGGAAAAATAAAGGGAATGGAAATAATTATGAGAAACAGCAGAGCATGCTTTCTAACGTACTAAAATACATTATTATAATATTTAGTCTCTATAGATTGAGTCCATGACGTGAGTTTTTGTTACAAGTAAAATGATAGCCTTTCATACTCATTAAAGCGCGTGTCGAAGAAGTGCTGGAAGTCAAAGTTATCCACTCAAAAAATGCAAACCGTACTGATGTTAAATTGATTTTAATATTCAGATTTTCATCTGATTATTTTTATGGCAAGATAACAGAGATAAAGAGATGTGAACTTCGGTACCCATAAATTTTAATTCATAGATAACGGATATTAAGAGATATAAGTATCGGTATAAATAGCGGGTTTTTTTAAATATCAAATCAGTTCAATTTGTGAGAGCAAATCAATCAACAATGAAGGCAGCACTATTTATCCTCGCCATCCTCGGCATCTCTTGCGGCTCCCTGGCCGTGCCAGTCCAGAAGGACCTCGCCTCAGACCTGCGGGAGTTCCTGGACCTCGTGCCAACTGATAAGATCTTAGCTCTCATCGTGGCTAATCTTGATGATCCAGAAATTCAGGCGGTTATTGAATACATCTTCAGCGAAGAATTTAAAGCTCTAGTAGTTCAACTCGAAGCCATCCCAGAAGCTAAAGTGGTAAGTTATTCTTCCATTATTTGAAACATAAAACATTATAAGTTTTTAAAAAGTAAATATAATATCATCAATAATATAAGGATCCATGTAAAATTGAACTGTACGTATAATTATAAGCAAAACTAAATATTTGGCGTGTGTTGCAGATGATGCAGTACCTTTCTGCGGCTGGACTACCCGTGTACGACTGGCTCGCCGCTCTACACGAGCTGATCGGGCTTCCACCACTGACTCCCGGCGTCCGCTCCGCCAAGGGACTGAGCGAGCTTCTCGACCAGATCGTGGCTCTCCTTCCCCTGGATGACATCAAGGCTCTGTACGACAAGAAGATGCAGACCAGCGCTGAGTTCAAGGAGCTCATCGGGAAACTCTCAAGCCCCACCTTCAAGGCTATCGTGGAAGCCGTCCGTGCCAACAAGGAGGTGCAGAGCATCGTCGCCCGCCTTCTGGCTGTCGGCATCGATGTCGTAAAAATTATTCAGGTTATTAAGACCTTCTTTGGATTCAATTACATTCTCTAATTTAAATGAAAACTTATATTTTCGTAACAAGTGTGTCTAGGTCTCTAACTGCCTAATCGAGACATTCTTTGGATGCAGTTTCTTAAGTTGCTTGTTACCTTTCATAAATTCTTATAAAAAGTTTGGTACCTCAAATAAGTTTTAAAATAAAAGGATCTCACAATGAAAATAGTTTTTTAATCCTAACAACCTAATCATACTCGTATAACCTTGATTTCTGAGAATGAAACGTATTTTTTTTATACATGTGATAAAACGTTTACAAATTATCACTTTATTTTTCTGTTTGAATGGGGTTTGAAGAGTTAATATTTTCATTAATAAAAAGCTTAAGTTTCTTTACACTTTGTATGGCATAATATGAGAAAATAAATATTGCGTGAAATTTTTATTGCGAATTATTGAGAGCAAATCAGATCATATTCCAAGTGTTTGATGTAGGAAATTGACTATCGACTTTGATCATCATACAAATTTTATTTTAAAGGACAATGCTCACATCATTAAGAATTCTTGAACAATGTAGTAAATCATTATTCCTGAGAAATCATCTAAATTGTTAATTCTTTTTTACAAAGTGTGATAATCTAATAAAATTTATCTACTGAAAATATTAAATTGCAACATTAAGCCATTCGTTAATTAATTCCGATTTATCTGTAATATGATTTAGTGCCCGAATTAAGACCTTTGACCTTTTAGGTGGGTACAATTTTTAGTGGGACTTTGTTCGGGTACTGTAATGTAAAAACTGTAGTCACCATAATTATTTTTTTCTCCGTTTGCATTTTAAAAGTAACATATCTTAAAACTATGATATTATAATTGAGTAATATTTAATAAATAATTTCTTTATTTATGGTTAAAATTTGTTTTCTCGCGTTACAGTACGGATCAGTTTTTGTTTATATTAATTAATAAACGTGTTAACGAATAAAGTGAGGGCGTGTGACATATGCATCTATTAATTGATTGTTACGAGTATTCTCAGAATATTAAAATAATCAAACATTCTCATTCATTTGAAACTGATTCTTGTTTTAATATTTAACAATATTTTGCTGTCCAATAGTAAACTTATCCCTTCTTAACAAATGCAATATTTACCATTTTCATTTTATGTTTTATAATTATATCAAGAAATGATAGATGCCAAATAATATTTGTGTGATAGACATTGTTTAACTGTTTCATTAATTATAAATAAAAACTTGTTAACCCTTACTATGAAAACACCTGTTGTTACATATGGATATAGGTACAATCGATTTCGAATCGTTTGATGATCTAGAAGATAAAACGTCTGAAAGATGCTTGAAGTGAAAACCAGATTGAAACTTTTAATAAAAATAAGGTGTCATGAAGAGTCGATATCGCAACCTCCGGATCGAAAGATGGTCGTCTTACTATCGAGGCCACGGGGGTAGTTTGATCATGGAAAAACATATCAATTGTTTTGTAATGTATAACACAATTTTGTAAAAATATAAATTTCAAAGAAATAGTTGTACAATTTATGAAGCAAAATCTTAAAATAATATTCAACAAGAAACTTCGTGACCATAGAAAGATGGCCGATTGGATTGTGGTGTGAGGCGAATCGTTAATTTTATTTTGTATAAACTTTCCGTTCCACTGGTTGTTTACTTTCTATCATGTGGGGCTTTATTATTGGTTTTCTGTTATATATTACTAGGTAAGTTCAGAAAATAAGTGTACTGAATTTTTGTAGGTTACAATTTTTTTTATTTACACAAAAAAATTACGTGGTTACCGTAGTACATATATAAGCTATTTTTCGACATAGTCGCCATTCGTCTCAATGCAGGTGGTGAAGCGGGGTATCAACTTTTTGATGCCTTCCTCGAAGTAGTTTCCCGCCAACCCCTCCGTCCACTTCTCCACCTCCTCCTTTACCTCCTCGTCGGTCGAAAACCTTTTTCCACCCATGTGCAGCTTTAGGGAGGTAAAGAGATAGTAATCTGAAGGTGCTAGGTCAGGGGAATGCGCGGGATGGTTCAGGACATCCCATTTAAACGAGGCGAGCAGTTCCTTCGTGGCGTTGGCCGTGTGTGGTCTTTTCATTTTCGTGCAGCAGGCAGACTCCCTTTGTTAGCATGCCTCTCCTCTTGTTCTGAATCACCCTCCGCAATTTTTTTAGGGTCTCACAGTATCTTGCAGAGTTGATGGTCTCCCCTTGAGGCATATATTCAATTAAAATTATGCCTTGGCAGTCCCAAAACAATTTCGTCAATTTCGTCAGTCACAATTGAAAATCTTCCGCTCCTCTGATCATCATGCACAGTTTAAAAAAGTTTTTAAACTCGTGACACCACTTGTACACACTCGTACGATTCATAGCTTTATCACCATATGCAGTTTTCACCTCATTATAAACCTCAACCGGAGGTTTTCCCTTCCAAACGAGATAACGGATGACGCCGCGTATTTCGCACTTGGCGGGAGATTGGATTGACATTTTTCACGAAACGTGTCTTCGCGTCGACACTTCTCAACGTACTGACCTCGAACCGGTCTCGTTGCGGAGGGAAAGGGTCAGGCTACACGGAAGTGTAGCCAACATGTCGAAAATAAAATCCATCCGGTCGTGAGAGCCTCAGTACACTTACTTTCTGGATACGTCTCGTATATTATACTTAACTATCAATATTACTATTCTGCTGTTACATAATGTTGAATATCTGATAGTGGGCGATTTTTTGCACAAGGTTGGTTGATTTCTGTCTTTCTACGAGTGCATCGTTGTCAATTCTGTATTCCCTGATTTACGCAAAAAAAAAAAAAATTCTACTACGCAGGATGACTAAGTCCGTATCGTTGAATAAATAGAAAAGGACAGTGGCTAACAATCCTTCATATAATATGGTAAATAAGATAATACAATATTGCCTTTTACCTTTTTCAGTTAATCTTTATTCATTTTTCCCGGCATCCTTTACTCTCTATGACAGGGGTTCCCAACCTTTTTGTACTCTAGAGCTCTCATTTTCCCATAATTTATTTTTTTATATTCATAATTTATTAATAAATAATAAACAAAAATGTTTCAAAATAATAAAATTATTATTTAAATTGCATACACACAGAGAAATGTATTTACAAAACGTAAACAAAGTAAACAACAAACACAAATACAAAGAAAACATTTTATAAAAAAATATAATATCAATATGTCAATGTGATCTTTGGCATTGCATATCATTGGCCAGTGCCTCATACTCATAATTAGGAGAGTATGACGATAGCAGATAATCCTGTTAGCAAACAATCATAAAGATGCTCATCGGTGAGTCGAGATCTACAATATATCTTGATTTTATTAAGTTCATGTTTGAAAACAATGATTCGCATAAATATTTCGAACCGAAAAATGATTCAATTTTATATGCCGCTTTTTTCAAAAATGGGAACTTTTCTCTGTCCACTGTATTCCAAAAGTCCTCTGATATTAAGGATTTTAGCAAAATATCATTCTTAAGGTCCAAAATTTCTATCTCTAGTTCTTCTGTCTTACCTTGAACAAAATCTGCAATTCATGCGGCCATTTCCATTACATTTATTTGGCAAGTAAAAGGATTGATACAGAAAGAAACAATTGGCTCGATATGTGTAAACTGCAAAAATCTCGGAAAATGATCTTAGGAAAATGTGTAAAATTGTGATATGTAAGTGATACCACTTCTTCATAGGTTTTTAACCACTGCGTCATATGCTTTATCAAGTGAAGTAGTTCTCTATATCAAAAAATGATAGGTTTATGCATTTTCATATATTTTTTCTCTTGTGCTAAATAAGTGAGACCACTTCGTCATAGGATTTGTCAAGTAAAGTAGTTCTCCATATCCTTAAATGATAGGTTTATGCATTTTCATATATTTTTGCTCTTGTGCTAAATAAGTGAGACCACTTCGTCATATGATTTGTCAAGTAAAATAGTTCTCTATATCCAAAAATGATAGGTTTATGCATTTTCATATATTTTTGCTCTTGTGCTAAATAAGTGAGACCACTTCGTCATATGATTTGTCAAGTAAAATAGTTCTCTATATCCAAAAATGATAGGTTTATGCATTTTCATATATTTTTGCTCTTGTGCTAAATAAGTGAGACCACTTCGTCATATGATTTGTCAAGTAAAATAGTTCTCTATATCCAAAAATGATAGGTTTACGCATTTTAATATATTTTTGCTCTTGTGCTAAATAAGTGAGACCACTTCGTCATATGATTTGTCAAGTAAAATAGTTCTCTATATCCAAAAATGATAGGTTTACGCATTTTCATATATTTTTGCTCTTGTGCTAAATAAGTGAGACCACTTTGTCATATGATTTGTCAAGTAAAATAGTTTTCTATATCCAAAAATGATAGGTTTATGCATTTTCATATATTTTTGCTCTTGTGCTAAATAAGTGAGACCACTTCGTCATATGATTTGTCAAGTAAAATAGTTCTCTATATCCAAAAATGATAGGTTTATGCATTTTCATATATTTTTGCTCTTGTGCTAAATAAGTGAGACCACTTCGTCATATGATTTGTCAAGTAAAATAGTTCTCTATATCCAAAAATGATAGGTTTACGCATTTTAATATATTTTTGCTCTTGTGCTAAATAAGTGAGACCACTTCGTCATATGATTTGTCAAGTAAAATAGTTCTCTATATCCAAAAATGATAGGTTTACGCATTTTAATATATTTTTGCTCTTGTGCTAAATAAGTGAGACCACTTCGTCATATGATTTGTCAAGTAAAATAGTTCTCTATATCCAAAAATGATAGGTTTACGCATTTTAATATATTTTTGCTCTTTTGCTAAATAAGTGAGACCACTTCGTCATCGGATTTGTCAAGTAAAATAGTTCTCTATATCCAAAAATGATAGGTTTATGCATTTTCATATATTTTTGCTCTTGTGCTAAATAAGTGAGACCACTTCGTTATATGATTTGTCAAGTAAAATAGTTCTCTATATCCAAAAATGATAGGTTTACGCATTTTCATATATTTTTGCTCTTGTGCTAAATAAGTGAGACCACTTTGTCATATGATTTGTCAAGTAAAATAGTTTTCTATATCCAAAAATGATAGGTTTATGCATTTTCATATATTTTTTCTCTTGTGCTAAATAAGTGAGACCACTTCGTCATATGATTTGTCAAGTAAAATAGTTCTCCATATCCTTAAATGATAGGTTTATGCATTTTCATATATTTTTGCTCTTGTGCTAAATAAGTGAGACCACTTCGTCATATGATTTGTCAAGTAAAATAGTTCTCTATATCCAAAAATGATAGGTTTATGCATTTTCATATATTTTTGCTCTTGTGCTAAATAAGTGAGACCACTTCGTCATATGATTTGTCAAGTAAAATAGTTCTCTATATCCAAAAATGATAGGTTTACGCATTTTAATATATTTTTGCTCTTGTGCTAAATAAGTGAGACCACTTCGTCATATGATTTGTCAAGTAAAATAGTTCTCTATATCCAAAAATGATAGGTTTATGCATTTTCATATATTTTTGCTCTTGTGCTAAATAAGTGAGACCACTTCGTCATATGATTTGTCAAGTAAAATAGTTCTCTATATCCAAAAATGATAGGTTTACGCATTTTAATATATTTTTGCTCTTGTGCTAAATAAGTGAGACCACTTCGTCATATGATTTGTCAAGTAAAATAGTTCTCTATATCCAAAAATGATAGGTTTACGCATTTTAATATATTTTTGCTCTTGTGCTAAATAAGTGAGACCACTTCGTCATATGATTTGTCAAGTAAAATAGTTCTCTATATCCAAAAATGATAGGTTTACGCATTTTCATATATTTTTGCTCTTGTGCTAAATAAGTGAGACCACTTTGTCATATGATTTGTCAAGTAAAATAGTTTTCTATATCCAAAAATGATAGGTTTATGCATTTTCATATATTTTTGCTCTTGTGCTAAATAAGTGAGACCACTTCGTCATATGATTTGTCAAGTAAAATAGTTCTCTATATCCAAAAATGATAGGTTTATGCATTTTCATATATTTTTGCTCTTGTGCTAAATAAGTGAGACCACTTCGTCATATGATTTGTCAAGTAAAATAGTTCTCTATATCCAAAAATGATAGGTTTACGCATTTTAATATATTTTTGCTCTTGTGCTAAATAAGTGAGACCACTTCGTCATATGATTTGTCAAGTAAAATAGTTCTCTATATCCAAAAATGATAGGTTTACGCATTTTAATATATTTTTGCTCTTGTGCTAAATAAGTGAGACCACTTCGTCATATGATTTGTCAAGTAAAATAGTTCTCTATATCCAAAAATGATAGGTTTACGCATTTTAATATATTTTTGCTCTTGTGCTAAATAAGTGAGACCACTTCGTCATATGATTTGTCAAGTAAAATAGTTCTCTATATCCAAAAATGATAGGTTTACGCATTTTCATATATTTTTGCTCTTGTGCTAAATAAGTGAGACCACTTTGTCATATGATTTGTCAAGTAAAATAGTTTTCTATATCCAAAAATGATAGGTTTATGCATTTTCATATATTTTTGCTCTTGTGCTAAATAAGTGAGACCACTTCGTCATGTGATTTTTCAAGTAAATTAGTTTTCTATATCCAAAAATGATAGGTTTATGCATTTTCATATATTTTTGCTCTTGTGCTAAATAAGTGAGACCACTTCGTCATATGATTTGTCAAGTAAAAAAGTTTTCCATATCCAAAAATGATAGGTTTATGCATTTTCATATATTTTTGCTCTTGTGCTAAATAAGTGAGACCACTTCGTCATATGATTTGTCAAGTAAAATAGTTCTCTATATCCAAAAATGATAGGTTTACGCATTTTAATATATTTTTGCTCTTGTGCTAAATAAGTGAGACCACTTCGTCATATGATTTGTCAAGTAAAATAGTTCTCTATATCCAAAAATGATAGGTTTACGCATTTTAATATATTTTTGCTCTTGTGCTAAATAAGTGAGACCACTTCGTCATATGATTTGTCAAGTAAAATAGTTCTCCATATCCTTAAATGATAGGTTTATGCATTTTCATATATTTTTGCTCTTGTGCTAAATAAGTGAGACCACTTCGTCATATGATTTGTCAAGTAAAATAGTTCTCTATATCCAAAAATGATAGGTTTACGCATTTTCATATATTTTTGCTCTTGTGCTAAATAAGTGAGACCACTTTGTCATATGATTTGTCAAGTAAAATAGTTTTCTATATCCAAAAATGATAGGTTTATGCATTTTCATATATTTTTGCTCTTGTGCTAAATAAGTGAGACCACTTCGTCATGTGATTTTTCAAGTAAATTAGTTTTCTATATCCAAAAATGATAGGTTTATGCATTTTCATATATTTTTGCTCTTGTGCTAAATAAGTGAGACCACTTCGTCATATGATTTGTCAAGTAAAATAGTTCTCTTTATCCAAAAATGACAGGTTTATGCATTTGCATATATTTGTGCTCTTTTGCTAAATAAGTGAGACCACTTCGTCATCGGATTTGTCAAGTAAAATAGTTCTCTATATCCAAAAATGATAGGTTTATGCATTTTCATATATTTTTGCTCTTGTGCTAAATAAGTGAGACCACTTCGTTATATGATTTGTCAAGTAAAATAGTTCTCTTTATCCAAAAATGACAGGTTTATGCATTTGCATATATTTGTGCTCTTTTGCTAAATAAGTGAGACCACTTCGTCATCGGATTTGTCAAGTAAAATAGTTCTCTATATCCAAAAATGATAGGTTTATGCATTTTCATATATTTTTGCTCTTGTGCTAAATAAGTGAGACCACTTCGTTATATGATTTGTCAAGTAAAATAGTTCTCTTTATCCAAAAATGACAGGTTTATGCATTTGCATATATTTGTGCTCTTTTGCTAAATAAGTGAGACCACTTCGTCATCGGATTTGTCAAGTAAAATAGTTCTCTATATCCAAAAATGATAGGTTTATGCATTTTCATATATTTTTGCTCTTGTGCTAAATAAGTGAGACCACTTCGTTATATGATTTGTCAAGTAAAATAGTTCTCTTTATCCAAAAATGACAGGTTTATGCATTTGCATATATTTGTGCTCTTTTGCTAAATAAGTGAGACCACTTCGTCATCGGATTTGTCAAGTAAAATAGTTCTCTATATCCAAAAATGATAGGTTTATGCATTTTCATATATTTTTGCTCTTGTGCTAAATAAGTGAGACCACTTCGTTATATGATTTGTCAAGTAAAATAGTTCTCTTTATCCAAAAATGACAGGTTTATGCATTTGCATATATTTGTGCTCTTTTGCTAAATAAGTGAGACCACTTCGTCATCGGATTTGTCAAGTAAAATAGTTCTCTATATCCAAAAATGATAGGTTGTCATATATTTTTACTCTTTGGTTAATTATTCTTTCAATATCTTAAGTTATAAATGTGATGTAATAGATTATTTATAAACAAAGAAAAATATTGTAATCAGTGGAGATTTTAATCTTGTCTGTTTTCAATGAAGTTTCTAGGCTGATTTTCTCGTATGTTTCTGTCATAAATATTGTCATGTTAGTAAGTTTCTTAAAAGTTGATACTAGCTGGATTGTTGTGAATTGATTTATTTCAAACTTTGTCTCTTTGTATTCCAGCCTATTAATGGGATATCTGCATTGTATTATTTGAATCCGTGTCCGAGATATGTTCCTTCCGAGAGTAAGACTTACAGATCGATTTCGTCATCACCGAATGAATTGATTGTTATATAATTATTGCGTCAAATGTCGTGTGATTTTCATATACTTACCCCTTCTTGTTTCTTGATAATCAAAAGGTTTTTAATTTCATTGAGTGAGTTTCTGTGATAGAATTGAAATAGATTTTCTAACTTCTGTTAGCAGCCGCGCCGCGGCTTTGATTGTTAGATTACTTTTACCAGAAGTATTTTTAAAACATTATTTAGAGATTTTTTATGAATAGCGATATGATGTCAAAAGTAATCAAAAGATCTTCTTTATATGGATTTTGTTGATTGATAACGTTTATTAAGTGGTTCGATATTTTTATGACTCAGCTTTTTCGGTGTAAGGTTCGAGCTTTTTGGCATAGCTGAACCGTATGAGTTTATAATGATATAGCTGTTTTATGGATATTCGGTTGTTCATAAAGCTGAGAGTTTATTTTTCAAATAAATAAATGTTGGTGAGCGCAACTTAGGATTAATTGATATATTGAGATAATGAAACCTAAGAACAAATATAAGCAACTTGCATCTCGTTCAACAGTGAGCCCGTGTGTTTTTTTTTAAATCTCAATGTCTATCCATAAAATCCTCTAAAAATCTAATTCATCTTGTTCTATGTAAGCGTTGTTCTACTAAAAACCAATCCAAGTTCCTTACCACTATAAAATAAGTGTTCCAGAATAACGTTAGTCTACTTTCGGTAATATTTTGTGAAATACATATTGAATTTAAATATACATATTGATATTTAATAAATTTAAACAATGACTGTGATTATTTTTTATTATTACTACTGTTTTTCGTATCTACATGTTAGTTCCAGATAAAGTTTTGTATTTTTGTCAATAATTCTAAGCACTTTTACAACTTGTCATATGGGTATTTTTATATGAATTTGTAATTTTAAAAAAATGTGTTGTCTCGTCAATTTAAAAAAAATAATAATTTGTAAGTACTATTATTAGAATGGGTGGCATATTTATTAGATCGATGACGACCCTGCATATGCCAGAAAGTAAAAATACGCGCCTGATTGAATGTATAAAGCAAATATGTGTGATAAATCTATAATTTCTCAATATTTATATTGACTCTTGTGTAAACGAACTGATGAGTGAAACAACACGCGTAAAAGTGGTTTGTTGTATTCAGACGATATGGTGATTGTTGGTGGCAGGAAATGGAAGTGGTTAAACAGTCTTGCTTGAAAGTATTGAAGCAAATTGTTAAGAAAAATGTTTAGAATGAATATAAATAGATGGTTATTGAAAGGCTCATTCTGCAAGTATGTGAACTGTATGAATGCACAATCAAAGACACGAACAAGTTGAGAAATTTGTCATAATATTGAAACGCACTTATTTGCACAAACCTTAAAAATAGTGCAAATATGTGTTATGATGCTCTTCTTGTTCGAACAAAGCAGAGTTTGTTATTGAAAAAAGAGTAATAGAACATAACAAACGCATGCATTTTGAAGAATATTGACGTTTTTAATTACGAGTCGAGTAATAAATGAAATGACAATGTATGGAACAGATCATTTAAAAAATATTTAGTAAGAAACTTTTAAATTGTTTTGCAATATTTGTATAATGACTTGCCTTAAACTTACTAAATTAATAAATGATTCAAAAACGGAAGTGGGGAATAACGAAAGACATACAGTAGAATGGATGAAAGGAATTCGTTGGAAAAATAAAGGGAATGGAAATAATTATGAGAAACAGCTGAGCATGCTTTCTAACGTATTAAAATACATTATTATAATATTTAGTCTCTATAGGTTGAGTCCAAGACGTGAGTTTTTGTTACAAGTAAAATGATTCATACTCATTAAATCACGTGTCAAAGAAGTGCTGGAAGTCAAAGTTATCCACTCAAAAAATGCAAACCGTACTGATATTAAACTGATTTTAATATTCGGATTTTCATCTAATTATTTTCAAGGCAAGATAACAGAGATAAAGAGATGTGAACTTCGGTACATATATCTTTTGATTCATAGATAACGGATATTAAGAGATATAAGTATCGGTATAAATAGCGGGTTTTTTTTAATATCAAATCAGTTCAATTTGTGAGAGCAAATCAATCAACAATGAAGGCAGCACTATTTATCCTCGCCATCCTCGGCATCTCTTGCGGCTCCCTGGCCGTGCCAGTCCAGAGGGACCTCGCCTCGGACCTGCGGGAGTTCCTGGACCTCGTGCCCACTGATAAAATCTTAGATCTCATCGTGGCTAATCTTGATGATCCAGAAATTCAGGCGGTTATTGAATACATCTTCAGCGAAGAATTTAAAGCTCTAGTAGTACAACTCGAAGCCATCCCAGAAGCTAAAGTGGTAAGTTATTCTTCCATTATTTGAATTTTAAAACATTATAAGTTTTTAAAAAGTAAATATAATATCATCAATAATATAAGGCTCCATGTAAAATTGAACTGTACGTATAATTATAAGCAAAACTAAATATTTGGCGTGTGTTGCAGATGATGCAGTACCTTTCTGCGGCTGGACTACCCGTGTACGACTGGCTCGCCGCTCTGCACGAGCTGATCGGGCTTCCACCACTGACTCCCGGCGTCCGCTCCGCCAAGGGACTGAGCGAGCTTCTCGACCAGATCGTGGCTCTCCTTCCCCTGGATGACATCAAGGCTCTGTACGACAAGAAGATGCAGACCAGCGCTGAGTTCAAGGAGCTCATTGGGAAACTCTCAAGCCCCACCTTCAAGGCTATCGTGGAAGCCGTCCGTGCCAACAAGGAGGTGCAGAGCATCGTCGCCCGCCTTCTGGCTGTCGGCATCGATGTCGTAAAAATTATTCAGGTTATTAAGACCTTCTTTGGATTCAATTACATTCTCTAATTTAAATGAAAACTTATATTTTCGTAACAAGTGTGTCTAGGTCTCTAACTGCCTAATCGAGACATTCTTTGGATGCAGTTTCTTAAGTTGCTTGTTACCTTTCATAAATTCTTATAAAAAGTTTGGTACCTAAAATAAGTTTTAAAATAAAAGGATCTCACAATGAAAATAGTTTTTTAATCCTAACAACCTAATCATACTCGTATAACCTTGATTTCTGAGAATGAAACGTATTTTTTTTATACATGTGATAAAACGTTTACAATTTATCACTTTATTTTACTGTTTGAATGGGGTTTGAAGAGTTAATATTTTCATTAATAAAAAGCTTAAGTTTCTTTACACTTTGTATGGCATAATATGAGAAAATAAATATTGCGTGAAATTTTTATTGCGAATTATTGAGAGCAAATCAGATCATATTCCAAGTGTTTGATGCAGGAAATTGACTATCGACTTTGATCATCATGCAAATTTTATTTTAAAGGACAATGTTAACATCATTAAGAATTCTTGAACAATGTAGTAAATCATTATTCCTGAGAAATCATCTAAATTGTTAATTCTTTTTTTACTAAGTGTGATAATCTAATAAAATTTATCTACTGAAAATATTAAATTGCAACATTAAGCCATTGGTTAATTACTTCCGATTTATCTGAAATATGATTTAATGCCCGAATTAAGACCTTTGACCTTTTATTTTTATTTCGTTATGTCGCTTAAATATAGTGCGTCTTAACCTTTTAGGTGGGTACAAATTTTAGTGGGACTTTGTTCGGGTACTGTAATGTAAAAACTGTAGTCACCATAATTATTTTTTTCTCCGTTTGCATTTTAAAAGTAACATATCTTGAAACTATGATATTATAATTGAGTAATATTTAATAAATAATTTCTTTAATAATGGTAAAAATTTGTTTTCTCGCGTTACAGTAAGGATCAATTTTTGTATATATCAATTAATAAACGTGTTAATGAATAAATGTAGGGGCGTGTGACATATGCATCTATTAATTGAATGTTACGAGTATTCTCAGAATATTAAAATAATCAAACATTCTCATTCATTTGAAACTGATTCTTGTTTTAATATTTAACAATATTTTGCTGTCCAATAGTAAATTTATCCCTCCTTAACAAATGCAATATTTACCATTTTCATTTTATGTTTTATAATTATATCAAGAAATGACAGATGCCAAATAATATTTGTGTGATAGACATTGTTTAACTGTTACATTAATTATAAATAATAACTTGTTAACCCTTACTATGAAAACATCTGTTGTTACATACGGATATAGGTACAATCGATTTTGAATCGTATGATGATCTGGAAGATAAAACGTCTGAAAGATGCTTGAAGTGAAAACCAGATTGAAACTTTTAATAAAAATAGGGTGTCATGAAGAGTCGATATCGCAACCTCCGGATCGAAAGATGGTCGTCTTACTATCGAGGCCACGGGGGTAGTTTGATCATGGAAAAACATATCAATTGTTTTGTAATGTATAACACAATTTTGTAAAAATATAAATTTCAAAGAAATAGTTGTACAATTTATGAAGCAAAATCTTAAAATAATATTCAACAAGAAACTGCGTGACCATAGAAAGATGGCCGATTTGATTGTGGTGTGAGGCGAATCGTTAATTTTATTTATATATTTTGTACAAACTTTCAGTTTCACTGGTTGTTTACTTTCTATCATGTGGGGCTATATTATTGGTTTTCTGTTGTATATTATATTATACTTAACTATCAATATTACTATTCTGCTGTTACATAATGTTGAATATCTGATAGTGGGTGATTTTTTGCATAAGGCTGGTTGATTTCTGTCTCTCTACGGGTGCATCGTTGTCAATTGTGTATTCCCTGATTTACGCAAAAAAAAAAAAATCTACTACGCAGGATGACTAAGTCCGTATCGTTGAATAAATAGAAAAGGACAGTGGCTTACAATCCTTCATATAATATGGTAAATAAGATAATAAAATATTGCCTTTTACCTTTTTCAGTTAATCTCTTTTTCATTTTTCCCGGCATCCTTTACTCTCTATGATATTAGACTCTGGATCTAGTTGTCATTTATCACTTTATCGTTGGCGTGTTTAAAATAACAACATTTTCTTTTTCCTCAGTGATGTAGTGTTTTATAAATCACCAATTTTCTCCAATATCTTCTAGTCGTAGACGATATTTTATTTGAACTTTTAAATTATTCCTGTTTTAATTTCTTTCAAATTCTGTCGTTTGTAATTTAATTTTGAAACTCTTTTATAAATGTCTCACTCAACACTGGATAATAAGTATAAGAGTTCATATTGATGGGACCAGATTGTCCTTTGGCAAAGAAACAAATGGAACATGTAATTAATATAGAATTGTTTAAATAAAAAAAATTGAGACATAATTTTCCACGGCAAATTTATTTCGAAAAATCTATTTCGATTTCTTTTTTTCCATAATTATTTTAAACAAAAAATAAATAATAAACCAATATATCACAGTAAAACGATACAGTAATTTAGAAGTAATTGAGAGACCTAGATACACTTGTTGAAGAATTTAAATTAGAGAATGTAATTGAATCCAAAGAAGGTCTTAATAAGCTGGATAATCTTGACAACATCGATACCGACAGCCAGAAGGCGGGCGACGATGCTCTGCACCTCCTTGTTGGCACGGACGGCTTCCACGATGGCCTTGAAGGTGGGGCTTGAGAGTTTCTCGATGAGCTCCTTGAACTCAGCGCTGGTCTGCATCTTCTTGTCGTACAGAGCCTTGATGTCATCCAGGGGAAGGAGAGCCACGATCTGGTCGAGAAGCTCACTGAGTCCCCTGGTTGTGCGGGCGCCGGATGCCGGGGTTGAAAGTCCAATCAACTCGTGCAGAGCGGCGAGCCAATCGTATACGGGTAGTCCAGCCGCGGAAAGGTATTGCATCATCTGTAACACACGCCAAATGTTAAGTGTCTGTGATAATTATGCGTACATTTCAATTTCACATGGATCCTTATATTATTGATAATATTATATTTACTTTTTAAAAACTTATAATGTTTTAAGTTTCAAATAATGGAAGAATAACTTACCACTTTGGCTTCTGGGATGGCTTCGAGTTGTACTACTAGAGCTTTAAATTCCTCGCTAAAGATGTATTCAATAACCGCCTGAATTTCTGGATCATCGATATTAGCCGTGATGAGAGCTAATATCTTATCAGTGGGCACGAGGTCCAGGAACTCCCGCAGGTCCGAGGCGAGGTCCCTCTGGACTGGCACGGCCAGGGAGCCGCAGGAGATGCCGAGGATGGCGAGGACGAATAGAGCTGCCTTCATTGTTGCTGGATTGGCTTTACCAAACGAAAGTGATTTTGAAACACAATGAGACGCTTTTTATACTTTTTTTGTATGTCTTACAATGATGACAATCATAATCATTTAATCAAATTAATCCTGATAAATGGCTGGTAGGTCCAGTGTTCAAATTTTTATGAAAGTGAATTATATTTTGGATGATGAAATTAATCTTTTAATTTTTATTTGTTTCTATGACGATTTACTATGAAATATAAATATTTTAATACTAGGCTTCTTTGAAAGTGACCGGCATTTTCATTTAGACTTGTATACTTTGTTTAGAATTAATCGGGAATATTTTAAAGAAATTACTTGCTTTATCTGGATCCCATTACGTTTATATTATTTGGAAAGATGAAGAAACATTTAGTAGCCCCAATAATTTACAATGCATTCCTGAAGGAATCTGGTTTAAATGTAGTACCTTCAAATGTTAAATAAATATGTAGCAAGATGACTCTTTGATATGGGTGAGTGAGAAGTGAGGAGTTTTTGAAACTCTTCGCTTAGCGTGGGAGAGAATAATTGATGGAAATGTAGAACGTGCGTTAAGGGCGTGCTGGACATGATATTGATGTGATGATGCGGCTGGAAATGTGCATTGGATTCATTAAAATGTTAATGCAGAGAACAAATATTTCAGCTGAGTGTAATTCTGAGAATGTAGTTAAATATCTAAAAATTGTGATAGATAAGTGAGACCACTTCGTCACAGGATTTGTCTAGCAAAGTAGTTCTCTGTATCCAAAAAATGAAATGTTTATGCATTGTCATGTATTATTTATCATTGGTTGTTTTTTTTTAATGATTTAAGTTAGAAATGTCGTGTAATGGATACTCAAACAAACAAATAAAAAAATATATTTTGTTACCAGAGTAGACTTTTGTCTGGTTTCAACTAAGTTTCTAGACGGATTTTCTCATATAGTTTGTCATATTATTTATGATTCGGCTTCTTAAAATTTGACACTGACTGAAGTGCTACGAACGTATTAATTTCAAAGATTGTCTCTTTGTATTCAGGCCTATTAATGGGATGGCTGCATTGTATAATTTGAATACGTGTTTGAAAGATGTTCCTTCCGAGAGAAGTAGGACTTAGATATCGATTTCGTCTTCACCGAATAAATGGATTGTTATGTAATTATTATGCCAAATGTCTTGTGATTCTCACATACTTGCCAATTCTTGTTTCTTGATAGTCTTCTTCTTCTTCATCTTATTTTAGACCTGTTGGCCTGTTATGGTCCTGCATTATTGTTTGCCTCTTGTGACGTCGACTGCCAGCTGTCTTTCCATCTTTTAGGAGGTCGTCCTGGAGGTCTGCTTGCTTGGAGGATACTGTCCCTGGCCATTCATACGGTTCTTGGTTCCGCCATTATGGATACGTGTTCGTTCCAGAACCTTTTTCTCTGTCGTCCCCATCTGACAATATCTTTAACTTCGCACGTCTTTCGGATTTCTGTGTTTCGTACTCCATCACGAAGGGGTTTGCCAGCGATACTCCTGAGTACCTTCATTTCGTTGGTTCGAAGGAGATTCTTGGTTCTGACAGTGTCGGCTCTGGACTCTATGCTGTATGCCATTATGGGGCGGACACAGGTCTTATATATCCACACCTTGATAGTCAAAAGGCTTTAAATTTGGTTGAGTGGCTTTCTATAGTAGAAACAAAGTAGATTTTCTAATTGACTTAAAATATTTGAAGCTGCTCCCAAATGTATTGAAAAATGCTAGGTTAAAGTTGCTTGCACAAACTCATCAACGATCATAATTGGTAACAAAAAGATTCGAAAATTTAATCTTACAATGTGACTTACGAACTGATAGAAAATGAGGCATCAAAGCTCGTTATTTTTCTCGTATGTATTTATTGAAAGAAAATACAAAATCGTTTGTAATATCTAGACAATATAGTTTTATAGATCCATATATACCTTACACATAAAGCCGAAATTATCATAAAATATTCAGTTAAACAAGTTAAACATTAGCAAGGTTATTATGTGTAGCCTAGTAGAAAATATTGCAACACAGGTGGATGATAGCAAGACGAATGGGATGAACACCAAAAAGGTGGAGATAAGACACTAGGTGGACTGTGAGATCAAGGTAAGAAGATAAGAGAGGTCTTTGGCGGAAGCTGACATACAGAGTAGACAGATCCTAGTTGATTTTGAGAATGGTCTAGTTAACAAAGTTTCATTTTGATACGAAAACCTAACGTGGAAAAAATAATTACTAGTTTAGCATTGAATTTTAATTCTGACATCCCAAGTAAAGCTAGATAATCTACAAAGCTATTAATGCATTCAAAATTCATGTGTCTTACATTCCAATATTAATCCGGTTCTCATTCGTTCTCTTCGGTCCGGTTCTTACTTGATACAGTAGAAAGGTTGAAAATATGTATTGTTTTAATACCTATGTTTAACCCATATTCGCACATACATGTATATACAAAATAGATATTCATTTATTTTAAAAATTCTTCTAAGGAATATGAAAATCATATAATTGATAATAAGGTAGGTCAAGTATCTGCTAGAGCTCGCCTCCATTGCTGTATTTTTGGAGAGATTTTGCATATTTGGTTTGTTATTGTTTTTATATGTCCAATTGAATTATCCGTTTTTGTAGACTTGTGGAGGAGAATGGAAAGTTGAGGTTGTATTTTCTATTTGTTTTCTAATATTTATTACTTTGTTTTCGCTTTTTCTCATCTGAAATACTTTTGATACGGTAATTGAGGTTTTTGCTACGGAAACGAGTCGAAAAAGGGTTATGATAAGATTTGGAATGAAGGTATCTTAAAGTATGGGTGTTATTAGTGAATGGAAAATTAGAAGATACGTATACCTACATATGTTATGAATACTATGTTTCAGAGAATTACATTTTTTTTGTTAAAAGATTATGACAAAACAATCTTTTAATTTTATGCTGTATCCACATTTTGATATATGATCAAACATTCCATTCAATTTTGTGCAATAATATACAATAAGGTCCAAAAGTTGCCGGATTGAAAAATTTGAAGCATTTATGGACACATATCGGTCACGTCTACCACATCATCAAGAGATATTACAGTAACAATTTGATATCTCTATCATCAATAGTATGTCACTAGAGCTGGCAAAGCACGTGTTCTTTTGTTATATTCTGAAATATAAAAAAAGCTTTATATCGAATTCGCTTTTATCAGGAGTACCCAATCTACGGCCCGTTAGCCAATTGTTTTTTTTTATTTTCTTCATAATAATTGAAAATCAGAAGAGTATTATTTATTGATTATGAAGAGTTAAATATCATCTCGACACTGCTAAATAAGGTTAATGAAACATTTTGTACCGTGTGTGTTAGTAAATCAAGATTTTATTGATATTGATTTATATTGATTGATGAAGTTTTGATGTTAAAGAAAATAAATAAGTACAAAATTAAAAAAATTACATTAATGTATCAAGGAGCCATTGGAGTAGGGATATTTGTTATCTATGGAGATTATAAGTATTATTTAAAGAAGCATGTGGGATAGTTCGGACATTGCGATATTTGGAGGGAAATTTCAGGGAGGGAGGAAGCCTTTGGAGTAGGAGGGATATTTGTTAGCCATGGAGATTATAAGTATAATTTAAAGAAAAATGTGGGATACTTCGGACATTGCGATATTTGGAGGGAAATTTCAGGGAGGGAGGGAGCGTTTAGAGTAGGGATATTTTTTAGCCATGGAGGTTATAAGTATAATTTAAATAAAAATGTGGGATACTTCGGACATTGCGATATTTGGAGGGAAATTTCAGGGAGGGAGGGAGCGTTTAGAGTAGGGATATTTGTTAACCATGGAGATTATAAGTATAATTTAAAGAAAAATGTGTAATACTCGTAGTTCGGACATTGCGATATTTGGAGGGAAATTTCAAGAAGTTTCAAACACATCTACAAAACTAATAACAGTATATCTAGCACAGTTTCGAGAATGAAATGTCCTTAAGGGCGCCCAAATGCATATACTATATGACTTAAATAAATAGAAATAGACCTAGAAAATGATAAAAATATATATGGATTTTAACGAAGGGAAAGGTAAACAAAGGGAAAGGTAAACATATAAAAATATAAGACTGCGTATGTCGAGATGTGGGATAGGTAAATATAATGTTACAAGTACAATTTAAAAAAGAACATTGCAGTGGTTTGATCCCATTGAGAGAATGATAAATATTTATGAAACAGATGTTAAAGTTTCAAATTAATAGAAAAAGCCGAGGAAGAGGTCGACCGAGGAAAGAACAGAAGGAGATTGATTGAGAAATTTTATTTGAAAATATGGTGATAAGTTCGAGAAGCAACAAAAACTAGACGAAATATATAAATGTGCTCAAGACACTACCTGTGAGCGTGGATAGGAAGGTATACGATATAATAATCTTCGTGCCTGTCCCAACGAACACGCCGTGTTGCTATATCAGTATAAATGTAATTTTTAAATATGATTCATTTCTTTAGATCATCGGCCTTATTCAATTTGATAATCTTATTGTGTAAATCTAAAATAATGCTTTACAGTGTTTTATCTTATCGCCAAATATTGATCTTTTGTAATGTAGGGCAATATTTAAATCAACCCATGTACGCCATGCACGGATACAAGGGCAAAACTTGAATGATTTTTACAACCTAAAGCCCGTTGATAAGTTATCCGTTATTTCTTCTATAACAATGCCTAACGCTTATCTATATTAATTACAGAAACCGTTTTGGGCTATGCATAAAATATAAACTACGAGTACATGAACGAACGTTGGTTGAACTGGTAGGCGAATAAGAAAGTCTGCATGGAACTTACAATATGCTTTAAGGATGAGGATGTAAAAAATGGATTTTTTGCTAAGAATGCCCATCAAAATCAGTTGAATTTAAATTAAAAAATGTTTTGTGTATTAGCGTATATTGAGAAAATGTTTAGTGCATCCCATTTACCCTGTTGATTCGAACAGGGCAAAGTAATGGTATAATTTAATGGCTACATTAAAAATCAAAAACTTCCTGTCAAAACCGATGGTTGTTTTTCTTATCCCCTTACAGCTACTAGAGGTGTACCCCACGGATCGCATCTAGGACCAATATTACTTCTATTATTCATTAATGATATAGTTGAACACTCAGAGGTGGAGAGATTAAAAATTTTATTGACGATTTAAAAATGTTCATAGTTAGAAGTTATTCGGCTGATTGTTTTAAATTACAAGAAAAGTTAAATAAATTACAAAAATGGTGTACCACCAACAAATATCACTTAAACCTGAGTAAATGTAAATCAATTAATTTTTAAAAAATCCAATTGATTACGAGTATTCGCTAAATCAATATTGTACATCAAAACGTATATCTTCTATAAGAGACCTAGGAAGTAAATTTGACGAAAAACTTTCATTTATAGAACACGTGAACAAAATCACTCGGGAGAGTTTAAATATTTTGGGATTTGTACTTAAAACTGCCCAACATTTTTTAGATTACCGAATATTAAAACTTCTGTAGAGCTCATTGGTACGTAGCCGCCTCAACCCATCAATATGGTCTCGTCATTACGCCGCCCATGCACAAACCTTAGAACGAGTACAAAAAAATCTTAGATTCATTTATTTTAAACTAGGAATACCAAATGATCATGGAAATTATCTTTACTTGTTAAATGCAATGAATCTCTTGAAACTTTGGGACAAGAAAAATAGCCGATATAGTACTACTGTACAAAATCATTCACTCAGTGATCGATGCACCTCACTTACTCGCAAGCATTTAATTTTGTATTCCCACTAGATCCACAAGACATCTCTATTAATCATCTATGATTTGTATGCAAATCTCTATTAATCATCTATGATTTGTATGCCAAAAACTTGGAAATGAGATTTGCAACAATTTAGATATTCTTAATATACTCGTAAGTATATATAGTTTTGGCCAGAACATCACAACAATATTTTGAAATAGAAACTAACTTTGTGCTCTACTTTATTAATGTAAATAACCCAGTATAAACAAAACATACAGTCTGTTTGACAAGAACGTGTACGTTTTCCTGCCAACCGTTAGAGGGTAGATTCAAACGTGATGCGGTAGCAGGACCCTCCCCCCAAGATACTTTGAATAGAAAAACTCAGTTGCTGTTCAACCTTGGTTACACAAGAACATATTTCACCATGAGTGCAACGTACACATCATGTTATGAAACCATGTTTCTGTGTACACATCCGAAAGGACCAAACATGTCGTACGAAACCGCTGCTTTGAGAAAGTCGAAGACATTTGTAAGTGGGTGAAACGGATATGAGGACAATACTTTGCCCCTGGAGTTGAGTAATCTTGCACCAACATGTGGAAGGTTTCGATTCTGCAAAGCAACTTGCATCTCGTTCTACAGTGAGCCCATCTGTTTTTTATATCTCAAGATCTATCCATAAAACTTTCTAAAAATCCAATTCTTCTTGCTCTATGTAAGCGTTATCCACTAAAACCTATCCAAATTCATTACCACCACAAAATAAGAGTTCCACAATTACGTAAGTCTACTTGGCTAAATTTGGTAGTGTTTGGTGATATACACACATATATTGAATTTATATATACACATTGATATTTAATAAATTTAAACAATGACTCTGTTATCATTTTTTCTAAGTACTTGTATAACTTGGCATAAGTGCATTTGTATATAAAATACATATTACACACAATGTTTATTCCACTTTATGTAACGGTATATATAACATATTATATACCGTTACATAAAGTGAAATAAACAGTGTTTGATAAAATAAATTACAATATTTTTAAACCTCCACAATGTTAATAACTTTGAACAATAAATGATATATAAAATACGCTTTTGTAAGGTAAATAAAATAAATGATTTGAAAGTACTATTATTAGAATGGGTGGCATATTTATTAGATCGATGAAGACCTTGCACATGCCAAAAAGTAAAAATACGCGACTGATTGAATGTATAAAGCAAACATGTGTGATATATCTATGGTTTCTCAATATTTATATTGACTCTTGTGTAAACGAACTGATGAGTGAAACAAGATTCGTAAAAATGCCAGATTTGCTTTTGAAGGGTTTGTTATGTTCAGACGATATGGTGATTGATGGTGGCAGGAAATGGAAGTGGTTAAACAATCATGCTTGAAAAAATTGAAGCAAACTGTTAAGAAAAATGTTAAGAATGAATATAAAGAGATGGTTATTGAAAGGCTCATTATGCAAGTATGTGAACTGTATGAATGCATAATAAAAAATACAAACAAGTTGAGGAATTTGGTTATTCGGATGCTTTTTTTTTGGAGATATTGCAAAGTTTTCATATTATTGAAACATTGAAACACACGTGTTTGCTGAAACCTTAAAAAATGTTGCAAAGAGGTGTTATTATGATATATTCTTCTTGATCGAACAATGCAGGGTTGGTTATTGAAACATAACAAACGCATGCATTGTGCTTTTGCATAATGATTTGCCTAAAACATACTAAATTAATAATTAATTAAAAAAACGGACATGGAGAATAACGAAAGACAGGCAGGAGAATGAATGAAAGGGATTCGTTAGAAAAATGAAAGGAATGGAAACAATTATGAGAAACAGCAGATCATGGTTTCTAACGTACTAAAATACATTATAATTACAATATTATTATAATATTTAGTCTCTACAGGTTAAGTCCAAGACGTAAGTTTTTGTTACAAGTAGAATGATAGCCGTTCATACTCATTACAGCACGTGTCAAAGAACAGCTGAAGTCAAAGTTATCCACTAAAAAATTGCAAACCCTACTGATATTAAAATGATTTTAATATCCGGATTTTCACCCGATTATTTTAAAGGCAAGATAACTGATATAAATAGATGTGAACTTCGGTACATATATCTTTTGATTCATAGATAACGGATATTAAGATATATAAATATCGGTATATATAGCATGTTTTTTTAATATCAAATCAGTTCAATTTGTGAGAGCAAATCAATCAACAATGAAGGCAGCACTATTCATCCTCGCCATCCTCGGCATCTCCTGCGGCTCCCTGGCCGTGCCAGTCCAGAAGGACCTCGCCTCGGATCTGCGGGATTTCCTGGACCTCGTGCCCACTGATAAGATCTTAGCTCTCATCGTGGCTAATCTTGATGATCCAGAAATTCAGGCGGTTATTGAATACATCTTTAGCGAAGAATTTAAAGCTCTAGTAGTACAACTCGAAGCCATCCCAGAAGCTAAAGTGGTAAGTTATTCTTCCATTATTTGAAACATAAAACATTATAAGTTTTTAAAAAGTAAATATAATATCATCAATAATATAAGGATCCATGTAAAATTGAAATGTACGCATAATTATCACAGACACTGAACATTTGGCGTGTGTTACAGATGATGCAATACCTTTCCGCGGCTGGATTACCCGTATACGATTGGCTCGCCGCTCTGCACGAGTTGATTGGACTTCCAGCCCCAGCATCCGGCGCCCGCACCACCAGGGGACTTAGTGAGCTTCTTGACCAGATTGTGGGTCTCCTTCCCCTGGATGACATCAAGGCTCTGTACGACAAGAAGATGCAGACCAGTGCTGAGTTCAAGGAGCTCATCGAGAAACTCTCAAGCCCCACCTTCAAGGCCATCGTGGAAGCCGTCCGTGCCAACAAGGAGGTACAGAGCATCGTCGCCCGCCTTCTGGCTGTCGGCATCGATGTTGTCAAAATTATCCAGGTTATTAAGACCTTCTTTGGATTCAATTACATTTTCTAATTTAAATGAAAACTTCAAATTTGGTGACAACTGTATCTGTAACTGTTTCATTAAGAATTTTTTTGGATGCTGTTTCTAATGTTACCTAAGTTGTCACCTTTCTTAAATTCAAAGATATTATTTGGTAACATATGTATCATCTCAAATATGTTTTTAAAATAAAAAGATCTCACAAATAAAAAAAATCGAATCCTTATTTTTACCTTTGTTTTTGGGAATGAAATGTATTTACAAAATAATTTATACATGTGTTATAACGTTTACAAATTATCACTTTATTTTTCTGTTTGAGTAGCTTTTGAAGACTTTATTTTGATAAATATACTGCTATATTAACTCAATAGTAAAGGTTAATTGTAGACGTCGTTAAGTGAATTGTACAAGAGATGAGAGGAGAAAGATTTGAGATGGTTAGAAAAAAATGAAAGGAAAAGTAAATGTCACGAATGGGTGAAAATTCAAAAATTCCAAAATAAAAAGTTTCCAGCAAATTAAGAAACTCTGCTATTTAGGTAGTATATCCTCATATGATAGAAGAGTTAAGAGGGATATCAAACGGCGTGTAGCGTTAGGAAACAAAGTCAACCGGACTCTTAAACATATATTTACGAACCGGACAGTATCAAAATCTGCTTAGATGATGGTGCCAATTTTGATGTATGGGAGTGAAACATCGACCTGCAAAAATACTAAGAGGATCTGAATAAATGCTGTTGAGATAAGTGCATTGAGAAGAATACACGAAGTTACAATGTATGCCAGAATAAGGAATGGAGTGATAAGGGATGAATGTGAACATACGGCTGGTGTGTTAGGTAAGATTAATTAGAGAACGCTGAGATGGTTTGAGCATGTAAAACACTGAATTTAGAAATACTAATAAAACATTGTAATTTGTTTTATCTAACACTGTTTATTCCAATTTTTGTAACGGTATAACCATACCAGTTTCAAGGTTTCCCCTCATCATCAGGGGAGCACAAACAAGACTGACAATTTTAATGCTTAAATATAAATAATATACTTATAAAACGGATATACGGTATTATTATTATGTAGTGGGTATTTAAACGTGTATTATTATTATTATTTAGTGGGAATTTGCTCGGGTCCAACTGTAACTACCAGAAGATATTTTTTCTCTTTTTAAAGTACGAGTATATTGCAACTGTCATATTATTACTGCGTAATATTCAATAACTTTTTTTCTTGAGTTTCAATTTGAATCAAACTTTGTTTATTTCAATGAATAAATGTATTGTTGCATATATTCTCTCTCAATTTTTTATAACCATTGTGAAATCTCGTTATTACTCGTACATGATAACATTAATCTGGACTTGCTTCGTTCCTTATGGAAAATAAATATTTCTTAAGTATGTTAGGTGATGAAGTAAAATTAAAGGTTTCCATGGTCTTCAAAAACGCGAATATCGTCACTAAGGGTGCCGGGCAACGAAAATAAATTTTGCATTATGGTACTGAGAAATCTTCTAGGCAGTTTCCTCACCAATCTTATTTTGTAATTTGGAGGGTGGAATGCAAATACCATGATTACAAAATGGATATTTTTGTATTAAATGAAACGTAGCATCAAAAAGGCTCTTCTTTTCATTAAATAATTTCAGGACTTAGATTATGTTGTTTATGAGGTTGCTATAGTTAATATATGCTGCTGGTGAAATCTGGTTATTATTAAATAAAATACCAGTTAACTTAATTCAAATTCTTTTGAGAATGTTATTTAAAACATATGTTCACCTGATTATTCTTTGGTTCTCCTAATTACATATAGGCCAGGATCATCGACACCCCCTTCAAAATTTTCAGGGAGTTAATTTCTTTGTTGGAATGTACAGGAAGAAATTCGTGTCCATTTTGTAGTTATTGTTCAGGAGAAATTTAAATCAGAACTTTGTGATGTCATACATGTGGGTTTATTGGATCATTGCCTTACTTTTTTATTAATTTTGTTCCAAGGGTACAAATATAAAAAAATATACATTTAGAAATTTGTCAATGTTTAATTCAAATAATTTTCAGTCAAATTATTAGGGAGTCTCTTCTGTGATGTAGTTCCTATAAACAAATTATTAGGGAGTCTCTCTTCTGTGATGTAGTTCCTATAAACAAATTATTAGGGAGTCTCTCTTCTGTGATGTAGTTCCTATAAACAAATTATTAGGAAGTCTCTCTTCTGTGATGTAGTTCCTATAAATAATTTGGAATTGAATAATCTCATCTGCATTCATTGAAATCTGAGTTGAGTGAGTTTCTGTATAGTCTAAAAATATTCGCATATGGGTTGAGCATTGAACTTGATTCAATTCCGAGCACAGAGAAAGACATACAAGCATACGGCGCTCTGAGACGTTATACGTATAGGAGAACGAAATATTCAGAGAATAGAGAACATTACATCTCCTTCCTGAAAGTTTACTAGAATGCAGTTGCTGCACTAAGACCTCTTATTGGAGGGACATAATTTAGACTTTCAGAAAGGAAAGTGTGTATCCCCTAATATACGTAAAAATGAACAATTATTTCTACAAAGCAAGATGACTACTGTGTAGTTGAATAAATTAAAAAGGATCATCTCTTACTATCCTTCAAATGTGGTAAATCAAACAACAAAATATTGCCTATTAGCTTTTCCAGTTCATCGTTTTTCGTTTTTCACATCGTCCTTAACTTTCATAGCGATAGGCTCTGGAACTGGTCGCCGACTATGACTCGCTCTGTCGTTAGCGTGTTTTCAGCAATGTCTAAAATAACACTATATTTCCCATCAGTGACGTAGCGTTTTTTCTTGTTACGCCATTATCATTTTTCACAATATCTCCTAGCCGCAGAGGTTTTTTCTTTACATATTTTATTAAAATCTTCAAATAATTTCTGTATTCCTTTATTTAAAATTTTGTAGTTTACAATTTTATTTTTGTTGTATAAAACTTTACTAAGAATATTTCCCCCTACAATGGATAATTGTTTGAATCGTTAATATTGGTTGGACAAAATGGTCCTTTGGTAAACAAACAAATAGCACACGTAACGATGAATCGTTTGAATAAATAAACAAAAGCACAATTTTCATACCAAATTTCTTTAAAAATATAATTTCGATTCCTTTCATGATCATAATTTTAAACAAAAACTAAAGATTCAACAAAAAAATCACATTAAACAATAATGAACAAAAATAATTTTAAAGCTGTTAAAGATCTAGATAAAATTTTAACTTTTACAGAATTTAATCTATGAATTTAATTTAGAAAATGTAATTGAATCCAAAGAAGGTCTTAATAAGCTGGATAATTTTGACGACATCGATACCGACAGCCAGAAGGCGGGCGACAATGCTCTGCACCTCCTTGTTGGCACGGACGGCTTCAACGATGGCCTTGAAGGTGGGGCTTGAGAGTTTCCCGATGAGCTCCTTGAACTCAGCGCTGGTCTGCATCTTCTTGTCGTACAGAGCCTTGATGTCATCCAGGGGAAGGAGATCCACAATCTGGTCGAGAATCTCGCTGAGTCCCTTGGTAGAGCGGGTGCCGGAAGCCGGGGCTGGAAGTCCGATCAGCTCGTGCAGAGCGGCGAGCCAGTCATACACGGGTAGTCCAGCCGCGGAAAGGTATTGCATCATCTGTAACACACGCCAAATATTTAGTTTCTGTAAAAATTATGCGTACAGTTAAATTTTACAAGGATTCTTATGTTATTGATATTATTATATTTACTTTTTAAAAATTTGTCAAGTTTTAAGTTTCAAATAATGGAAGGATAACTTACCACTTTAGCTTCTGGGATGGCTTCGAGTTGTACTACTAGAGCTTTAAATTCCTCGCTGAAGATGTATTCAATAATCGCCTGAACTTCTGGATCATTCTTATTTGCCTCGTAGAGAGCTAAGATCTCAGCAGTGGGCACGAGGTCCAGGAACTCCCGCAGGTCCGATGCGAGGTCCTTCTGGACTGGCACGGCTAGCGAGCCGCAGAAGATGCCGAGGATGGCGAGGATGAATAGTGCTGCCTTCATTGTTGCTTGATTGGCTTTACCAAGAGAAAGTGATTTTGAAACGCAATGAGACGCTTTTTATACTTATTTTTTAATCTCTTATGTTACACATAATCATTTAATCATATTAATCATGATAAACGTTAGGTAGATACAGCATTCAATTTTTTAAGAATTTTGAAACTGGATTACATTTCGAATAATGAAATGAATTGTTTTATATTAAATTGTTTCTATGAGGATTTACTATAAAATTTAATGTTTTAATATTTTAATACTAGCCACTTTGTAAGTGGCTGACATTTTCACCTAGGCGTGCATGCATTGTTTGGAATGAAATTTTAAAGATATTACATGTTAAATCGGGTTCCTATCCCACGTTTATACTTTTTGGAAGGAAGAACAAACATTTTTTGTCCAAATAATTTACAATGCATTCCTGAGGGAAAGTGCAGACTCTTATCTGTTTTATCGTTTCTCGGTATATTTTGAATTTTTCACTTTCGAGTTTGGCCTAAGTCTTAGTATTATCAATATTTATTTTATGCCTTTCAGTATATGTAAAGCTAGTCTTGACGTACATTTCTTTTGGTTCACACCAAGTTGGTGTTCGGCCACGCTTTCAGAGATTTTTCTATTGGTTTTTTCCCACGTACACTTGTTCAAATAAGCCATACAAGTTCTCGTATTCGCCTTGTGATTCCAAAGAGATGACATCATTAACGAATAGAAGTAATTTTATGTAGGTTTTTGTTACATAGGTATTTTTGAAGAAGTTTGTCAATATTTATTTTATTCTTTTTATATGGTTAATTGAATTATCCGTTTAAGTTGACTTGTTGAGGGAGACTTTTGGAAGTGGAGGGTTTAGTTGTATTTTTGATTAGTTTTTCAAATACGAGTACTCTCATTTCATTTTTTCTGTGTTTCCCATTTAAATATTTTTGAAATGGCTAATTAAGATGTTTGTTACGGAAGAGAGTTGAAAAAGTTAATGATACGATTGGGCAGCAAAGTAACTAGACACGCCATGAACTTGTTTCTATACTTTTCCTTTGAGTGTGAAGAGAACGTTTTTTAGACAATGCTCCTATGGATCTATTGTGTTTCGTGGTATTGTAAGTCGTGCAACATTTGTGTAAGAGGCGCCCCTAGGCCGAATGCAATATCGCTACCCTAATTTGTAAATTTGCTAACTCCATAAATACAAACTTTACAGGGCGGCAATAAAACTGCATAACTATTCTAAATTAAATCTTATTATTATTTTTTTTGTACTTAAATATCAAGACGACCAAGAGATATACTCCGAGTAAAAAAAAGTTAAATATCATTATTGCATCATGATTTTATGGATACTTATTGGAGTTAGCAATTTTGCGATGGTGAATATTTAAAAATTATTGTAGGAGTTAGCAAAATTGCATCTTCATATGAGTTTTTACTGTGGAGGTCTCCTAATATTGAAAAACAAATAACTTGAAGTATTTTATTTGGATATAAATAATGCAAGAGTGATGATAAAATACACGAATCAAACAATATAAAACAAGTTATAAAAATATAAATTATAAAAACAAAGGTTATGCGTGCACAATTTTGTTTTATAATATAATGTTGACACATTAGATTTTGGGGCCAGGACAGCTTATTATTATAGATCCATGGTGAACACATAATTTTGATCTTCTTTGTCTTTGTTTTTTTCATTTCTGGCTTCTTTGTTCCGTTGGTGTAGTTCGTACTCAGTGGCCGAAAAATGATTTTGTTCATAAGTAGTACATTTGTCACATGCATCTTTTTAGGTTGGAAACCCCCTAAATCAGCCATTTCCAAATGTTTGTGAAATGAAGTAGACGACAGAGATGTTGTAATATCTCTTGTTGTGCACCATTCGGTTTTATAAAAATTATAAAGTTCTGATTTTGACCTCCATTCAGGCAACAAGTAATTTTTGGAAGTTCTTTTTTGGCAGAAATGGGACTCCATTTTTGGCAACTCATTAAAAAAGTTTCTAAGATTTTCATAAGCTTGCACAAATCGATTCTTGTTGCATTTTTTAACAATAATTGCCCTTTGTAATTCTAAACTACCGCTTTTCTTCTTCCAGTTGAATACTGTCATTCTATTTAAATCTAATGTATGCAAAAACATCGTTTTGCATAGCCGTATGTCAGAATCATTTTTTCTTGGAAAATATGTTGTAGACGACACTTTACTGGATTTTTCCGGATCTGTTCTACCCCTCGATTTTTCTACCGGTAAAACTTTCATTAGCCCATCTACATAAATTCGTTGTTCTTTCTATTCTAATTCAAGTTCCAAAATTGGTTAAAAATGTTCCAAAATTGGTTAAAATTCTGTCCTTATCCGATATAGAATAACACTTCAAGAAACCTTTTTCAGAAACATGACATTTACGCCTTTTTTTAAAGTTTTTTATCATTCTTCGGTATTTTATTATTCCATGATCAATTGTTTTTCTTTTTTCTGCCTAAATATATTTTTCCTTTCTCTCTGTTTGCCTTATTATAAGTAGAGAACCAAGAAGAACTATCTACGTCACACCTTTTCTTTCTTACTTTTTAGTAGGTTGAAGTGGTCCATTATAATAATTTGAATCTGAATTATCTGAATACGGCACTAACGAAATTTTGACTCCTTGGCTTTCATCATCACTTATAATATCATCAATGGTGTTAAATACCACCTCGGATTGTGTTATCAGTTCAGTCGAATTTTGTACAATATCCGTATTATCAGCACTTTCCATAATTATAACATTGTTGTAAACCGTGTCAGGTTGTGTTTCTATAATGCCTTTTGATAAATCTTCTGAGTAGTATCCGTATTTACATAAAATTATGTGATTTCTGCATTATCACTATCAACGACTAAAATTGGCAATTCCATGAATAAATTTGGACTTTCTTGAAAACCATCACTCATACGATTTTTTTCATCACTTTTACGATTTTCTGTCACTAATCCAACCATAATTTTTCCTCTGCTATTCATCTATAAAAATAGACAATAATTATAAAATTATTTTAATGCTTCAAATATTCATATTAATTTAAATAAACACAATTTTGTTTAAGCCCACCCAGTAATAATTAAAATGCAAAGTTGATATCATAATGCAACACGATGTTTTACATGTGTCGAAAAATTGCTAACTCCCTTAGTTTAATAAAATGAGATATTGAGTCATAAGTAAGGGGAAAAAACTTCAAATTATCTTAACAAAATAGTGCTTATACTTATATTCATAGGAAATAATGCTTTTTTTTCAAAATAGCGTCACCGAACTCACCTTTTAAATAAAATATTTTGACCGCAACCACAATGCTACTTGATTCTAATGGATTCACATACAAAATGGTGGAGTTACACATTTTGCAGTGTTGGAATTGGTAGCACTGGAGTTATCAATTTTTCTTGAGCCGTTTTTTAAGGCACTTTCAATAATTGTAGACATGCAAAAATGTTATAGCATGTGTATTTGAATGTCGAGAACAAAATGCAATTGTTGTCATTTTTCGACAAAAGCGGAGTTAGCAAATTCACAAATTAGGGTAGCGATATGATCCCTCATCCGTAATTTAAAAAATATTACCCTTTCAATTTCGGACGATGATGTGTTTCACGCCACACAACAAAATATTACCCTTTCAATTTCGGACGATGATGTGTTTCACGCCACACAACAAAATATTACCCTTTCCATTTCGGACGATGATGCATTTCACGCCATACAACCTTTTCCATTTTGAACGATGATGTGTTTCACGCCACACAACAAAATATTACCCTTTCCATTTCGGACGATGATGTGTTTCATGCCACACAACAAAATATTACCCTTTTCATTTCGGACGATGACGCATTTTACGCCATACAACCCTTTCCATTTCGGACAATGATGTGTTTCACGCCACACAACAAAATATTACCCTTTCCATTTCGGACGACGTGTTTCACGTCACACAACAAAATATTACCCTTTCCATTTCGGACGATGATGTGTTTCACGTCCCACAACAAAATATTACCCTTTCCATTTCGGACGATGAAGTGTCACGCCATACAACAAACAACTACAGTTAACGTCTCGCTTTCTTCTCGACAAATGCATTCATGATGCCATTGAAGTATAGATTAACTGTTTAATTTAAAATATGTTCACAACCTATTTATGAATCTTTGGGCACAGCTTAGATTTTGTGCCCTTAGGCAAATCCTTAGGTTTGCATGTTAGCGACGGCGGATCTGATTAGTTTTAAGTATTCTCAGGCAAATCCTTAGGTTTGCATGTTAGCGACGACAGATCTGATTAGTTTTAAGTATTCTCAGTTTAGTTTTAAGTATTTTTTAAACTTCATTTATAGAAACTTTTATGAATAGTGAAATGACGTTAAAACTAACCAAAGTACCTTTTTTATGTGGATTTTGTTATTTGATAAGGTTTATGAAGTGGTTCGAGTGTTTAATTTATGATTCGGGGTTTTCAGCGTAAGGTTGAAGTTTTATGGCATAACTGAACCGTACGAGTTTATAATTGGTCGTAATGGTACAGCTGGTTTTTGGATCTAAGGTAGTTCATAAAGCTGAGGGTATTTTGTTGATTTTTTTCCAAATAATTAAATGTTTGTGAGCGTGACTTATGGTAAATTGATAGATTGAAATAAGAAAACCTAAGAACAAATTTGAGGTGCGCTCTTTCTTATGCGGGTAAAATATAAATTTTAAACTTTCCGAGGAGAAGTTTATGTATCCGACCTAATTCTTGTCCGGATATGAGAATGATACTCTAAAAAAGTAAATGATACAATTAGTACCGTGCTTGTTAAATCAGTTTGAAGCAAGTGAAACCTGAATATTAAAGTTAAGTGATAACAATAACATTAATACGGAAGAATTTATATTTGCGGTGGGATATTGGCGTTAATATAAGAGTGAAGAATGGATTTGCTTCAAAAAGCGATTTATAAACGTTTCTTTCTGGTTTCCTCTCAACCTATTTTCAATCTCCTTTTCTTTCTCCAGAGCGTCAACAACTTGTGTTCCTTGTTATTATGAAACTATATAGTTTTTTTTTCTCTACATTTAACTTAAATTTTTGTAAAAGGATTATACCGTTGGTAGTTTGACAACATCTAATAATCTCACCACATTTCATATTTGACAATAAAGCGTCAAATTAGTAAACGAAATAGGAATTATTTTTTGTCAGAGATGAATGTTTTGGGCAAAATAAAAAAAAGTATAGTGAGATACTTTGAACATTGAAATACGAGTTTATAGAAGGGAGTTGCGAGATGTTTTGTACACAAACGATGAATGACGAGATATGGAAGAGGTAAGTAGTATAAAATGAATAGATTTGAAAAATAGTCTTGATACGATTTGACCACATTACTAGAGTGAGTTGGGAAACACTTTTGGAATGAATGAAGAGCAATGAAGAGGTATATATCGAGAAAAAAGTAAAAGGAGGTTCTTAGATAATTTTTAACTGAGGAAAACGTGAAATATGCGACAAGGAGAAAATGTATGACGAAATATTTAGATGTAGAAAAAGCAAAAACTCTGCGTGTATACAAAAGCGTGTATAGGAAGGTGTAGAGATACATCTATAGTGCATGCCCAAACGAATATGTCGTGATGGTATGTAAGTATGATTCATTTGTAAAGATTGTGACCCTTATTTAGTTTGATGATCTAATTGCATAAATCTTAAAAAATGTATTAGTCTTTCTAGTCACCAAATCTTAATCCAATTGACAGATTGACGCAGTACCTTTTGTATTTCCAAGAAAAAGATAGTATTATTTAAATCTGTGATATATAATCCATGTACATGTCTAGATACAAGAATACTAATTTCGTGACTCGTTTCAGATGTTCCCAATCATTATTAGAATAAAGGGGATTCTGGCTCGTAAAATGGAGAGTGAAATAATTGTAGGAAGTCACCGTTGTACAGCTGGATGTGAAAATTGTATCGATGTTAAAATTATCTAAATATCTGGCTATATTTTTACTATTGTTTTAAAAATAAGATAACGGACATCAAGAGATGTGAACTTTGGCATAGAGAATAATTATTTTTAAGATAACGGATATTCAAATGTGTACGTAATGGTATAAAAAGCGTGTTTTTTAAATTTTAAATCAGTTCAGTTCGGTGAAGCAAAACTTGCAACAATGAAGGCAGCACTATTCGTCCTCGCCATCCTTGGCATCTCCTGCGGCTCCCTGGCCGTGCCAGTTCAGAGGGACCTTGCCTCAGACCTGCGGGAGTTCCTGGACCTCGTGCCCACTGCTGAGATCTTAGCTCTCTACGAGGCTAATAAGAATGATCCAGAAGTGCAGGCAGTTATTGAATACATCTTCAGCGAGGAATTTAAAGCTCTGGTAGTACAACTCGAAGCCATCCCAGAAGCTAAAGTGGTAAGTTATCCTTACATTATTTGAAATTTACAACATTACATTTTTTTCAAGTAAATATAATATTATCAATAACATAAGGATCCATGTATCATAAATTTGAACTGTACGCTTAATTATCATAGAAAGTAAACATTTGGCGTGTGTTACAGATGATGCAATACCTTTACGCGGCTGGACTACCCGTGTACGACTGGCTCGCCGCTCTGCACGAGCTGATCGGACTTCCAGCCCCATCTTCCGGCACCCGCTCTACCAAAGGACTCAGCGAGATTCTCGACCAGATCGTGGCTCTCCTTCCCCTGGATGACATCAAGGCTCTGTACGACAAGAAGATGCAGACCAGCGCTGAGTTCAAGGAGCTCATCGGGAAACTCTCAAGCCCTACCTTCAAGGCCATCGTTGAAGCCGTCCGTGCCAACAAGGAGGTGCAGAGCATTGTCGCCCGCCTTCTGGCTGTCGGTATCGATGTCGTCAAGATTATCCAGCTTATTAAGACCTTCTTTGGATTCAATTACATTTTCTAAATTAAATTCATAGATTAAATTCTGTAAAAGTTAAAATTGTATCTAAATCTCTAACAGCTTTAAAATCATTTTTGTTCATTATTGTTTACGACGTTGGGAACGACGAACCAAATAATGTGTTTTAAGTGTTCTTTAAATAAAAGAATCTCACAAAATAAATGGTTTTTAATTTATTTATTCAATCCTTTACTTTTTTTAAAATATGAGCACCTAAGAACAATTTATTGATGACACATTATCATATCTCGACAATACTCTTTATCACGACTCTGCACCTCAAACGTAATAATTATTTTACAATAAACATTGATTATTCCGATAAAATCACTTACATATGCTTAAAGAAAAATGTATGGCAAAAAATAAAATTTTATATTGTGCACTAATGGCTTGTAAAATCATATGACAGGGTTATGAAAAATATTAAATGAATATTGTGTTGAATGTAAATTAAAACAAAATATTGCGTCACTATACGCTGAAAGATGAGCATGTCTTACAGTGAACGGTACCTTGAGTGAGTGGTTTAATATTTCAAATGGGGTAAAGCAAGGATGCGTCTTATTACTCTGGTTGTCCAATATTTACATAACGTACAACAGATTCGCGTCTGAAGGAACATATATCAATGGGTGGCATACAAATGTTGAATGAAGATTGCTATATTCTGATGACATGGATGTGTTATCGGAGAGTAAAGATAAATTGGTGAGTTTTAATAGTCAATTTAATGAGAAATACGAAGGCAAAGATCTGAGAATGAATGTCGAAAAATTCAGTCATGATTAAAGAAAATTGTGAAAGGAAATGTAAATGTGAAATGTAAGTGAATAGTGAAAGATTGAAGCAAGTTGAGGAATTTAGCTTTATGGGAAGTATTTTCTCAGATAATTGAAGAGTTCAGAGTCAAATACCGTGTATCGAAAGGAAAAATAGCCAAAGGGGCACTAAAATATATAAAATATATGTCACAATCTGTTAAAATGGTAGTCAACAAAATATTTTGGTACTTATTTTGATGTATGGGAGTGAAATATGGAAATGACGGATATGAGCCGAATAAATGTTGCAGAAATGCGTGCATTGAGAATAATATATGGTGTGACAATGTAGATTACGGAATGTAGGAATTGTGTGATTAGAAATGAATATGAACGTTATACTTATATGTTGAGTAAGAGATGATTTGGCCATGTGGAACAAATGAATGAAGAAATACTAATAAAACAAATAAGATAAGGTTTCGAGGACTGTGAGAAGTAGCTATGTATCGTTTATATCATACGTCAAAATTGTAAAGAATTCACTCAATTTCATGAAACTGTTTACATAAAACCACTGAACATCAGATATCATTAATCGAATACATTGACAACCGTATAGTAGTGTCCACCACATATAAAGGAAACGACATGTACCCACAAACGAAGCTCAAAAATTTGTTTCAAATTATCTTTGTGCCATAGAGCGATTGAAGCATAGTATCTTACCATATTCTCCAATTGTTTATTTATTTATTTTACACTTCATTGTTAAACAATCTGGCGGGATTATTGCCATGTGGTAGTCTCTTCCAACCAACAAGGCAAAAGTAAATAAAGAAAATTATACTGTCGCAAAAAAAAAAAATCATTTGTGCAAAATAACTTGAACATTATACTCGTACATAGAAAAGGTAAATGAAGATATCATCAATCAAAAGAAAACGGAAGATCTGGTTAATAGGATCGAGTGAAGAACGAACATATGTTTTTAGTATAATTGAAAAGTTTTGTGAGATAGTTAGATAACAAAATTTAGATGTTTGGCAAGAAGTTACGAGATGTTTCAAGCACATTTACAAAAATAAGTTTTGAAAGACATACAAAACAAATGTATCAAAGGAGAAAATGAATGTAAGTAGACCTAGAAAATAATCAAAAGGGGAATGTTAAGAAGTATGAGATGTAGAGATTTGGAAGAGGTATAAACTATGTTATAAGAAGAAAGGAGAGTTTTTGAGGTAGTTTGAGCACGTTGAGAGAATGAGTTGAAAAACAGTCAAGCATGTATGACAAAATATTTAGTTAATAAAACAAAAACTGTGAGCGTGGATCGAAAGGTGTTGAGATATGTCCTTCATGCTCGCTCCAACGAATTTGTCGTGATAGTATCTAAATATGAGTGCACGCATACGTTTAATATATGATTAATTTGTTTGAGACCTTAATTAAAATATATAATCTAATTTATAAATCCAAAAAATTGCATTTTTCGTTTTATTTATCTTATCACCAAATCTTGATACTTGTACGATTGACAGCTTAATGCATTGAAAATGTTTCAAGAAAAATAGGGTATTATATAATATGTATCTTTAATACACAATCTGTGAAGGTAAATGCATATTACCTTCACAGATTATGTATCAAAGATATACAATCATAAAAAGTAAATGGCTTGTATCATTGAATTCCCAGCTTATGGTCCGTTGTCAAGTGTTTCTTCGGTAACCATTTCTAATATATATGTTTTCATCGCATAATAATAAACGTTATCGGTTATACAAAAATTAAAAGCAATTTTTTCGTCTCCTTTAAACAGGATTTATGTGTTTCAATGCTCACATACTGTAAATATCAATTTTCTTTATTAATTAATACTGTGTTGTTTTACACATGTTCTCCAATATCCCCTTGAAAAAAATTACTAACCTTTAATAATAATGTTTGATTATTGCTAGAAGCTGTCCGTGCCAACAAGGAGGTGCAAATCATCGTCGCCCGCCTGATGTCGGCATCGATGTCGTTAAGATCATCCAGCTAATCGTTAAGATCATCCAGCTAATCGTTAAGATCATCCAGCTAATCGTTAAGACCATCCAGCTAATCAAGGCATTCTTTAGATTCAGATTCTATAGTAACTCAAATCTCTAACTTTTCTTTAATTCAAACGTATTATTTGGTATGTAAGAATTCAAATTTTTTTGTAAATAAATGGATCTGACTATCAAATAATATTTTAGAATTTTTATTTATGACCTAGAACTTTTTTCTAAAGAATATATGATTATTTTTATAATTGATGGGTAACGCTTTTTTTAAATTAACTGTCATATTCAATTCAGTTTGATGTATGGTGCATTTACTTTAAACAAACCTAATATACATAGCGTTAAATCATTATTGGGGATTTTGAGACCACATCATGCAAGTTTTAGTAAGTGACACACATATCAAGATCGATAACGTGAATTATCAGCGTGCAAAATTATTTGAAACACGATTTTGAAGCAATATATAATTATCATAGAGCAATCATTATTTAATTGTATTTATCAATAATATCGATTTTTATTTCGAGTGAAACTATTTAAAAACTTGTGCTGTTGAATTTTCTTTAATCGTGACTTGTAGTTATTTGATTATTTCTTCCAACTTATCAAAAACAATATCATGAAAATATGAAATATATTTTTTTTTTAATTTGACACTTTTTTATTTATCATCAGTAATGTGTTAACAAAATCATTTTTAATTTTTCTTTGCAAGAGAATTCTAATTTTAACTAGGGTTTATCTCGTAAAATGGGTTTTATATTTGAAAATGAGAAATGAAAGGAAAACATTAAGAATAAAATAAGTAATGGGAACAGAACCAAATGTCTTCGTATGAAAGCTAAATTATGTGATAGAAAATCGCAGAGGGGTTTATGATTTTAAGTAATAAAAAGCACCATTGACTACTTACGTAGATTATTCAACTTCATAAAAGTTAAAAACACCCCCTCCCTTTTTTGGTGTTACAGACAGCAGAAATCTTAAGTTGTCGTCACCGTATTTTTTCAGGTGAACCTGTCTTATGCTGCCACTATTATATCACGACTGGAGAGATATAGCATACAGAAAGATAATCATTGCCTAGGGAAATGCCATACAAAATAAAGTGATATCCATTGGTTGTAGACGTGCCAAAGAGTCTAGCCGGCTCAAAGTGCTATACTATACACATACGTACCAGCTGGACAGCGAGAGACCTCTCCTCGTTGTTCTACGCGGCGTTCATATCTCCTTCGCGGAGATTATGTCTGAATTGAAATCACTATATTACCCGGCCCCGAATGTCTTCAGGATAAAGAACTCCCCTTCTGGCAAAGCCAGAGTCGAGTCTCCTGCAATCTCCTATGCAAACAACCCTCCCACCAATCAGCGTACCCGTCGCAGGAATATATCGCGATGGTTCAGTTCAGAGCACAAATATGATATATGTAATATTTATTTATCCATCCCTCCACATTTATATATAATATTTAAAATACTTATTTTATAAGTCACAGCGTTATTCCCCTGCACCCATCTTCGTAGCATATTATAATTTAAATTATTTATGTTTATGTACACATCTTTATTTTTTCTTTTTGTATACATACGAGTATATGCGTGTTTCTATATACATATATGCCACCCAATATTGGATGTTAACATAACATTGTGTCCATTTTTTTCAATTTAAAAATGAACATTAAAAGTATAACAAAATGGTAAAGGTTATAAATTTCGAAAGAAAATTTTCTGCTCTACAAGATATTGTGTTAGCTTTTACGTTACATATATTATTTTATTTGATTACAAGCCTTCAAAATGAAATGTCAAGTAGACGAAAGTGAACCTTTTCGACACCTCCTTCTGTTCGCGTTCAATCGAGGGAATAAAGCTGCTCGCGATATTTGCGAAGTGTACGGTGAAGAGGCTATGAATAAAAAGACAGCTCGTCCATGGTTTTTGCGTTTCAAATACGGTAATTTCGACCTGAAAGATATGGAGCGTTCCGGACGACCAGTGGACTTCGATGAGGACGCTTAAACCATATTATTCATAAAGATCCCCTCATAAAGATCAGAACAACACTTCAAAACACTTGGCATCCGTAGATTGTCAAAATAGCATTAAGCTCGTCAAGTTGTGTGTATTTCTTGACAAAATAAACGACATTAAGTGCCCTTTACATATCACAGTAACAAAAATGAAAAGTGTGTGAAAAAAGGTAACTCGTATTAACAGCTCCCAAAAGAAAAAAATGAAAATTTAAGACACATGCATCCATCAAAATCTGATGCATAATAGTACCAAGGTATAATACCACACGCAAACTTAAAATGAATAAGTGAATGAACTTATTAAACGCAACCAAAAATTCAAACTATAAATAGGAAAAAAAGATCAAATCTCTCTTCAAGGCAACGAGAATACTAAAATATAGGGTGAAAACAAAATTATTTACAAAAAAAGGAATAACTAGTCTCTCAATCAATACTTTATTAAGGAATTGCTGGAAAGAAGAATTTAAAAATGTTAACATAAAAAAATATTCTCTGAACCAGACGTGGAGTAACCGTATTGTTGCATTCACACATTGGTGAACTACGAGTACAATGTGGAAGTACTCGTATATAGAATGGAAGTACAGAGTTTTTCAATAAGGGCGCTTAAAATTTGTTAGGTTATAGCGGCCATGTTGTTAAAGCAACATCTGTCAAATTTTAGGTGAATTGTTAAGTAATGTTTGGCAAATTATTATGGCAGGTTATAATGTTGAACAACGTGTGCAAATTATCAAATTTTATTTTCAAAATCAGTGCTCCGTTCGAGAAACGTTCCGCGCATTACGTGATTTGCAGTCACTGTTTGGTGCGAATTTTGGTCTGTCGGAATCATCGGTCCGTACTTCTTCCAAAACGAAACTGGCATTGCAATAACCGTCCACGACGAGCGCTACAGATCGGTGATAAGCAACTTCTTGTAACCTAAACTGAATGATATGGATACCGACGACATGTGGTTCCAACAGGACGGTGCTACGTGCCACAGAGCGTATGCCACGATGGACACTCTGCATGAGCGATTTGAGGGCATGGTTATTTCGCGCGGCGGTGACATGAATTGGTCACCAAGATCGTGCGATTTAACACCTTTAGACTTCTTCCTTTGGGGCTATCTTAAATCGCAGGTCTATGTGTATAAACCGCCAACAATTGATGCCCTCAAAGTCAACATAACGAACGCCATCTAGCAAATTCAGCCAGATTTATGCGACAAATACATCGAAAATTGGACCTCCCAAATACGTGCCACCAAGCAAAGCCGTTGCGTACATTTGAACGACGTTATATTCCATACTTAATTCCATAAAATATTTTATCAAATAAAAAAAAATTGAGTAGATATCTCACAAACTTAATATATATAAATTGAGCGTCCTTATTAAAAGACCTTGTATATGATAAATATGCATTTAACAAAAAAGTTTTTGGGTCATAATAAAAAATCGTAAATGTGTATTAAATAAAAATATTTATTTAAAAAAAATGCCAAAGTATAATTTTCATTCTTAAAACCCAAAATATAATATGAGGAGGGAACGTGTGAACTTATTCAGAATACGAAACGATTAATTCATTTTAGAAATTTAATCCAATGAAGGTTTTGAAACTGAATCTAAAGAGACCTAGACACCATTTTAAGTATTACAGCATTCAATCTATTAATTTAATTTAGAAAATGTAATTGAATCCAAAGAAGGTCTTAATAACTTGGATGATCTTTACGACATCGATGCCGACAGCCAACAGGCGGGTGACGATGCTTTGCACCTCCTTGTTGGCACGGACGGCTTCCACGATAGCCTTGAAGGTGGGGCTTGAGAGTTTCCCGATGAGCTCCTTGAACTCAGCGCTGGTCTGCATCTTCTTGTCGTACAGAGCCTTGATGTCATCCAGGGGAAGGAGAGCCACGATCTGGTCGAGAAGCTCGCTCAGTCCCTTGGCGGAGCGGACGCCGGGAGTCAGTGGTGGAAGCCCGATCAGCTCGTGCAGACCGGCGAGCCAGTCGTACACGGGTAGTCCAGCCGCAGAAAGGTATTGCATCATCTGCAACACACGCCGAATATAACATCAAGTTTCTCTTATAATTATACATGCAGTTACATTTTACATGGATCCTTAAGTTATTGATAATATTAAATTTACTTTTATAAAATATGTAATGCTGTAAGTTTGAAATAATGGAAGGATAATTTACCACTTTAGTTTCTGGGATGGCTTCGAGTTGTACTACCAGAGCTTTGAATTCGTCGCTAAAGATATATTCAATGACTGCCTGAATTTCCGGATCATCCCTATTAGCCTCGAAGAGAGCTACGATCTTATCAATAGGCACGAGGTCCAGGAACTCTCGCAGGTCTGAGGCGAGATCCCTCTGGACTGGCTCAGCCAGAGAGCCGCAAGAGATGCCGAGGATGGTGAGGACGAACAGTGTTGCCTTCATTGTTGATTGCTTTGCTCCACCAAATGAAACTGATTTTGATACTCAACAATTCACATTTTATACGGAAATTTTTAGATTAAAATATCCCTTATCATTTAAATAAAAATAATATAATATAAGAAAATACAATAATCTTCTGTGTGGTGACTAAATTTTAAAACGATATTACACTTTTTAAATGATTTTAACACATTTTTTTCTTTAAATTTTTAATCTGAAACATCTGACTACTTTCTAAATTTTCTTGACGCGTAGCATTCACTTTAACTATGCCATACATGAGTCATTAATATAATTTTCTGGACGCGTTGCATTCACTTTAACTATGCTATACATGCGTCATTAATATAATTTTCTGGACGCGTTGCATTCTCTTTAACTATGCTATATATGAGTCATTAATATAATTTTCTGGACGCGTAGCATTCACTTTAACTATGCCATACATGAGTCATTAATATAATTTTCTCGACACGTAGCATCCATTTTAACTATGCCATACATGAGTCATTAATATAATTTTCTGGACGCGTAGCATTCACTTTAACTATGCTATACATGAGTCATTAATATAATTTTCTGGACACGTAGCATTCACTTTAACTATGCCATACATGGGTCATTAATATAATTTTCTCGACACGTAGCATTCACTTTAACTATGCCATACATGAGTCATTAATATAATTTTCTGGACGCGTTGCATTCACTTTAACTATGCTATACATGCGTCATTAATATAATTTTCTGGACGCGTTGCATTCTCTTTAACTATGCTATATATGAGTCATTAATATAATTTTCTGAACGCGTAGCATTCACTTTAACTATGCCATACATGAGTCATTAATATAATTTTCTCGACACGTAGCATTCACTTTAACTATGCCATACATGAGTCATTAATATAATTTTCTGGACGCGTAGCATTCACTTTAACTATGCCATACATGAGTCATTAATATAATTTTCTCGACACGTAGCATTCACTTTAACTATGCCATACATGAGTCATTAATATTATTTTCTGGACGCGTAGCTTTCACTTTAACTATGCTATACATGAGTCATTAATATAATTTTCTGGACGCGTAGCATTCACTTTAACTATGCCATACATGGGTCATTTATATAATTTTCTCGACACGTAGCATTCACTTTAACTATGCCACACATGAGTCATTCATATAATTTTCTGGACGCTTAGCATTCACTTTAACTATGCCATACATGAGTCATTAATATAATTTTCTGGACGCGTAGCATTCACTTTAATTATGCCATACATGAGTCATTAATATAATTTTCTGAACGCGTAGCATTCACTTTAACTATACCATACATAAGTTATTCATATAATTTTATTCTCGAAATAAGACATTTGAATTTTTTTTAACAGTATTTTTTCTTTCAATGTATCATAACATAATAGCGTATTGTAGATTAATGCAAATATTAAATTCAGGACCTTTTTTTAACCTTAAAACAACCTAGGTTTCAGTTAGTCGTAAAACGAGGCAGGTTGTGTTAAATTTTAAGGTATAGTACAATAACCAAATTTCGAGGCCTATTTATCATAACAGCAACTGCTCTTTTCAGTTTCCTATAAATTACGATACTGTCATTTAACTGAAACTCCTCAAGAAAACAATCACGTCAAATACCACACCACAGATCACTTCAATAGCAGAAGATAACAGAACATTCAGCGGATTCAATTCAAACCAAATCATTTTGTCATTTCATCCATGAAGAATGCAACAGGAGGTTTGATTTGTTTATTCAAAGGAAATATTAAAGATGGATTTCCTTTATAAAAAATAATTTCGGTCGACAGAACCAATTAAAATGATCCTAATATGTTAAGGTTTTGGTCACTCTATGAGCGCTTTATTTGCATTTGAAAAATTATGCAATTATTGATTTTATATCTAAATCTTGATTTGATTGAAATAATTTTCGCAGTAATTTTTTGATGACTTTTATTAATTAAAGATAAAACGTTTAACGTTGATCAAGAACATTTTTTAAAAGTTTCGAGAGTTACCATACGGCTATAGACCCGCTATAGCCAGGTTGTATTGCATACAATGAATGTGCAATACAATACAATACAATAAAAAGATTTTTTTTTAAATTTAATTTATTCCAATAACGAACTCTATTTACAAATAACACAGCATTATTTCAACAGTGTGAATAGTTTATTAAAAAAATACTTAATTTAGATGCCTTTTTTTAAATAATACTTTGAAAATAATGACTACGGATTATACTATTTATTGTTTGATTCTTTCTTTTGTGATATCCAGTTTTTTTTAAACTGTTTGGTTTATCTTTATTGTAATCACTGTTAATAAATTTATAGTTAAATGTTCTTGGGTCGTTAATGTTTTTATTTTCCTGTTTAATATACACTCATGTTACCTGTGTTGATTGTTAAAATGTTGGGAGTTTTCAGTTTTATTATTGTTTTCATTTGTGTTATGTTTTGAAATTTTTATATTTTCATCAATTCATCAATCTTTACATTTTCATCAATTCAGTTTGGTTATTCATTGCTTTATTTGTAGTATAATTTTATTGTTATTATTTAAGTGTATAGGCTATGGCCAATAATTTTTTTATCAATATATAACTTAATTCTTAAAAAGTCTTTTGTTTCACTTTGTGGTGTCTTGTTTTTTATTTTTTAATAAAATAAATTAAACACTCATTTTTTCTACTGTATTCACCACCGTTTTATTTTTGTATGTTCACAACCGGTTTCAGAGACCTCGGTGTTCCTCGTCAGGGGAAGATGAACTAAATGACATGTCTATAATAAATTTTCTTATTGCAGTAGGTAAAGGAGACGAGGAAAGGGCTAATAAGGGAAGGGGATTAGGTAGGCGTTAAAATAATGGCTTTTGAACGGGAAACATATTTAGAAGAGGACTGTTATTAAAATTAACTTGGTTATTTATGTCAAGACTTACTTTTACACTTTTCTTAATTTCGTATGTCCTTAACATAGTGAATGAAAAAATATTTGAAATAAACTAAAAAAATAAACTGTATATCTCCGGAATATAAGGCATAATGACTGGAATTGTATTGGAGTTAAGGAAGATAAATAATGCTTCCTAGTTTATTCTTAAATATCGATGTTAGGTGAAGCACATTTGATCAAGCCAGCGAAATAGTTCTTAAGTCGAGCCAAGTGAACTGCACAAGATGATGTGTGATCCGTTGGTACACAAAGGATTCTGCCATAATAATTTGGATGGGCAGTGCATACTTAGAAAGAAAATGGAATATTTCACGCTTGAGGACAGCTTGGAATATTTTTAATTCCAAAGAGAGTCGACAAAACGTGGATGTTTTCTGTCTTATTTTAAGTCATTGAAGCCTCGTATATGTTCGTATTGGAATATAATATAATAATACAAATAACAAAAATACAATTAATATAGCATCATTTGGAAATACAATTCTTTTCATGCACGCTCAAAATCATATACGAGTATTTAACTTTTTTATTTAAAATAAACCGAATATAAGCATTTTGGAGTATTGTTTAGTTTATTTTATAATTGTTAACTCGTAGTTTGGATGGATTGCCTATTAAAAAAATAAGAAATTATAATTTTCAACATTAGATTTTCTAAGACCGAGCTTAAAATTAATGTGATGTAAAAATCTATGTGACATTCGCGTTCGAGCGAATTGCGTTATAAGGAGTCCAGATACTAAAGTTTTAATTAAATTGACTCCCAACCAGAGTGCAATAGAGAATTTTGTATGTATAATATACATACTAAATTCTCTATTGCACTGTAATATATTATATTCTCTTGAATTGCTTCGAGTGTCTCAGTATCAAAACCTTTAAACAATTGGCGGTACAATGTTCAACATGTTTTAAAAAGACAGGCCCCACTCGAAAAAACTCCCATTTCTCGTATGACGCAAACATTTTTCGATATACTCGTATCAGAACTTAAAGTCTTATCGAAGTTAATTGGGTTAGGAATTTAATAGAAGCTTAATCTGGATTTTTTAGCATAAAGGTGTAATTCATTTATTAGACAACCCGAGTACAATTTTTTAAAACCCGTGTGGATCTCATAACAGTTATTTATGAATTTTGTTAGGGTGATAACAAGTGACATTTAGTGATAGAGAAGTGACAGAGAATCCTGAAGTAAGCCAACATCTATCCTAGATTGTAGAGCTGATGATAGCAGATGATGGTATTTCCTTTACATATTAAAATTTCACGTAAAAACATCAATAAACTTAAACCAATGGGTTCAGAATAAATTTCTAAGATATATTACTTTTGTCTCCGTATCCTACATGAAATGTTGAACAAAGATCTTTTATTGAATTTCTCCCGCCTTCTCAAACTCTTCTTATTGATTTAATTCGATTTCATGTTTTTTAGAAGGTTGTTAATAATATCGTTGACAGAACCGAGATTATGGTTTTCACACTCCTGCTAGAAACACACGGTACTTATTACAATCTAACTGTTTTATCAACTGTGATTTTGAAGGATATTTTTAATGAGTCGAATTTAGGAGGACCCTTCTCCCACATTTCCTCATTCTTAGGTCTTTACTGGGAGACTGATTCTTCCATTCTTACACAAGTATTTTGTAGTAATTTGCACTAGTATTTCAGATTGTTGTTGCTAGTTAAGACTTGTATTTCAGATTGCTGTTGCTAGCTAAGACTTGTATTTCAGATTGTTGTTGCTAGCTAAGACTTGTATTTCAGATTGTTTTTGCTAGCTAAGACTTGTATTGCAGATTGTTGTTGCTAGCTAAGACTTGTATTTCAGATTGTTATTGCTAGCTAAGACTTGTATTATATTGATTAAGTCGTATTTAATTATTTTTATCTTTCGGTGTTGTATTGGTTACATTGGTATTTTCACGTACCATATTTTGTATAAGGTACATATATGAATTCTGATTTTTCGGAAGATTTTATTTTTGTCATATTTTATAATTGTTAAATTTTCCCTATGATACAATATATAAAGGACTATGATATGCATACACAATATTTGGTAGCGTCAATCATAATCTTAAAAAACTACTCAATACTTCCTTTCTCTGTACCGTCAACATTGTGAGTTTGAAAAGTCGAAAGTGGATATTTCATTATCTCCCATTGGAATTAGAAAATATACAATTTTTATGTTGTGGATAGTCAGAAGAAATAAACGTTCCATTCTGATTTTTTCTTCAAGCCATTCATAAAGTTTTTCAAAATCCCGTTTCAATTCAACTATTTATTACACCTTCTTCAAAAGTCACTAGATTAATGCACATTGAAAAAAATACAACACTTTATGGCAATATTTGTTACAGGAAAAAAGGATTTGTTTTTTTTTGTGTCAAACGTTTATTAATATTATATTCAGACTATGTTCTTTGATGATTTTTGACCTAATAACGATAACACAAATTTTAATCTTAGTTATTTTATTGCAAGCCATTAATGCATTGTTGATTATATCTTGAAGATAATTAAAAATACAGGTTATCATGGCTACAAAAAAATATAACTTTTTTTTATCTAATAGCTATGACATGATTACATTTTTTGACACCTCCGTATTTTAATGGTCGAGTTGTTAGCTGTTTGCGGATCTAATTGTTGATGGCAACAAAATACAATTGTTTTTTCAAAAATCTTAAATCTTTTTCAGCAACAAACGTTGCAAATTTGTGTATTGAATTATTTTCGATTTTTTAGTATACAGTAAAACTTGGCGGGTTTATTGCCATGTAGTTATTTATTCCAACCAATCAGAATAATAAGCAACATTTGAATCCTTTAAAAAAAATCTGGATTGAAACGTGAATTGAACTTTGAGAATCGAATAAGAAATAAATGTTTACAAATGAGAAACGATTGTAAAGGCGAAACATCCAACCTCATTAATAAAAAATCTCAATATGCTTTCTTTTAAAAAAATCCAGGCTTTGTACGACTATCAATTGGCAAGTAAGTATAACTTATTGCCAGCCAAAACATATCAGAACGAGTATTTATTTATCTTGAATAGTTGTTAGGAACATAAAACCATTATCGTTTTCAACATATTTGGAATAACAAATTCAACATAGTTGGATTAGAAATCATATTGAAGTAGTGACGATTAATGAAAAGCGAGGGCATCTTTACAGAACATATATCGTTGATAAAGATTAGATAGAGCCTAATCTAAGACGCCGGATCGCTTCGTGTGAATGCTGATCGCTACACCTCGACCTCCGTGTCCTTATAAATATAATGAAAACAAAAAAGGTTTAGTTAATTTTGTTTTCAATTTTTGAGTTCTAAATTGTAGATTTACAATGTTGAAATATACAAATTGAAACAGCGAGGAACAAATTAAATGAACTATAATCAAGTTGCCTGAAAAAATGTGTAATTTATAAAGAGTCGTATCATCAAAGTTTACCTTGGTAAGAATACTTTCAAAGCAAATTATAAAATTATGAAAAATAGGTTTATGTAAGATACATAAACCTATTTTTAAGATACATTTCTGAGTTTATTACACTATTTGTAATTTAATCCGTAGCCGAAGTTTAACGGTTTGCATTTACGCTAAGCAAACGGACGCCCCAGGTTCAATTCTATATGTTTTTCTATTTTTATATACTGTTTATCATAAACTTTTATATCGCTATATTAAATCTGTATTATATCGCTATGTGAAATATTACCTGATATCAAAAACCTATTGTGACAAAACAAGATCAGGACAGCTTTACGGGAATCGAACCCAAAAATGTCGATTCGGAAAAAAGCGTTTCACCAATTACGCAACAAACGAGAACAAAGGTAACAATCTCCGTGGTCTTATTGGGAAGATGCATGAATTTAGACCTGGGGGTTGCGGGTTCGATTTCATTTGACAACCGATTATTTCAAAAAAGAGTTTCAGCCTTGTTTTATTTTAAGGACATTTTAAATCTTCTTTGTTGGTTGGAAGAGACTGCCACATGTTTGTTTAACTCACTAGGCAGTACTGTATTAATCGAAAGTATAGAATACAGTAATATAATAATAAAGTCAATCATAATATATTTGTATCAAAATTGGAAACGATGGTTGACAAAAAAAGACGAATAATTTATATATTAAAAAATGAATATTTTAAGTATTAAAAAATAAATAAATTTTGACTTATGTGTTAATACTATCTGATAACTTATATAAACACAACTTTTCGATTGTTTCATATTATTTATTTTTCAACCTGCACTTCTTTTATATATTTGCCTCCAATTGTTATATTATATCTCTTTTCATCGTCTTTTGCTTCTTCAGCCCCATTTGTAGCCGGCCGACTCTAGGTTGTGACTTTTCCCTTTCAAGCTTTCAACTTCGTCTGATGGCTTCGTTCCCTTCTACTTCGAAATGTCAGAGAAGGAAGGACGCGTAGCCGTAACATAAATTAAGTAATCCTGAAAATCGTACGTCCAAGCGAACTGTCGAGGGCCATGGTCGAGATCGTCAGAGCAAACTGAGTAAGGCTGGACCGAGGGGGAGGAGTCTGTGTGTGTCCTGCTCGGAGATTTCTTCATTCTCAGTGCCGTCGCTGAGTTCTGTCAGTGAAGATATGCAGTCTGTCTTAAAAGAGGCCCTGGTGTACCGTGTTTAAATACTCATGGATACGACCGCGGACATTAACAACTGGGGGGCGCCTAGGACTACCACGGAACAGCGTGTAGAGGTTGAGAGGCTATTTAGGGACGTCATTACTTAATGTGGCAGTGCTGCCATTACCTTGACAGAGCGCAAAATAAAATTGCGCAGTCTTCTTAGAGAAAATAAATGAATTAAAAGGGAACTTCAGCCGGGACGAGAGCTCACCGAGAGACGTGAGACGAGAGATGAACGCTGAGCTGCTGTACGGCGCTGACTTTCCTCTCTCCAGGCTCAAGCTCCACAGCTGGCTATCGTGGTTTGGCCAAAGGTGGATTTCATTAAGTCTTCGGAAGTCTTCCAAGGAGACAAAGGCTGCTATTAAAGATACCATCAGATCCTCTTCAATAGGCGTCAGAATAACCGGCATTAAAATAACTTGAAACTACAGTATTGTCAACTACATATGAAACGAAGAAGAGGCCAAAAACTGATCTCCTACGTGCCACGTGATTCCATAAACAAGGATTGAATCAGCGCAATCAAGAACGTCATACAGGATTTTGCGAGTTGCTCCTGTTATTTTGGTGGTTTCTGGATGTATTAAAAAATACGGTTTTTGTTTTTTTTCGTTAAATTTTTACAATTTGAAGGTTTTACTTATTGATCTGCTGGAGTTTTCGTTATAAACGTTTTTAATTAAGGAATTAAGTTATGTCCTGCGTGTAGTTTTTTTGCAAATATAATATATGTCCAAATATAATAAAGGGATCATAAAAATCCCATTAATATTTGATAACAATAGTCGATCATCATTATTGTGAGTGTAAGAACAAAAGATACAATAAGGTTGGTAGGCTAGTGAGACATTTTGGAAAAAGATGAGTTGCTAAAAGGTGAAAATAATTATCATCCGTGTTTCATTTTATTGAAAAAATATTTTACAGAAAAAAATGTTAAATTTTATAATGTAACGTTATTCGACTTCAAAGGCCCAAATAATTATTTAAAATACAATTACGCTTTTATTCCTTCTAAATTAGCTCTATTGTTAGTGGCGATCTTACTACTTTAAGGGTTATACGAGTACGTTCTACTGAGAACATAGGGATGCCCTGAAACGACTCCACCAGGTAGTCCACAACCAAACACTCCCCATTCTTATACATTAGGCCGAAACTGTACTCGTAAATCTCCCCAATCGTAATACTAGTGTGTAGTGAAAGACGAGTATCCGATTAGTCGAGTCCTTTGATGGCAATACAACAAAGCAGCTTTCGACCAGGCAGCATGGAAGTTGCAGAGCTTTTAATATTATAATATGTTATATCCACTCAAAAAGCAATTATTAGAGTAGCATCATCGTTTGCTTGAATAGAATACTTCACTGTGCACGATACTGGGCTGCTCAAGTAATACTTCACTGTACACGATACTGGGCTGCTCAAGTAATTCATGCCAGATAAGCGTGTATGATTAAAATATAAAAAAGGGATTCTTCAGTTTGGGAAAAAAAAATGAAATCCATAAAATTGAGACCAAAAAATATTTATTGGTTATAAGTCAGCGAAAATCAAATGAAAATGCACAAGTGAATGAATACATTTACTGTTTATTTAAGACCAAAAAAGTCTTTGATAGTTTGAATTATTTTAACGACATCGACGCCGACAGCCAGTAGTCGAGCAAGCAAGGTTTTGACCTTGTCATTTGCTCTGAGGGCCTTTACAAGGTTCTGGAATGTGGGGCTTGATAATTTCTCAATGAGCTCCTTAAAAGCCGGGCTTTTCTGCATCTTCTCGTCAAATAGAGCCTTGATTTCTTTCAGGGGAAGAGTGTTCTTGATCTGATCGATGATGTTTGCGAGTCCCTTAGCGGATCGGATACCGAATGGTTTTGGTGGAGGTAGACCGATCAGCTCATGAAGGGCAGCGAGCCATTCATTAACAGGGAGTCCAGCGTCAGTAAGATACTTCACCACCTAAAAAATAGATGTTCTTTTAATAAGCATCGTATTAAGAGTACTGTATTATTGGTGCCTTACGACTAATTATTTGATTAGCATCAGAATCTCCGGTTTGATTTGTTAAGACAGTGTGCTTGCTGAAAATAATACTTATATAAGCAATATCACCTTCAATCTTTTAAATTATGGTTTAAAGTCAGATTGTGAGAATTTTCTGTGATGGTTTGAAGTCAGATTGTGAGAATTCCCTATGATGGGTTGAAGTTAGATTGTGAGAATTTTCTATGTAGGTTTAAAGTCAGATTGTGAAATTTTTCTATGTTGGTTTAAAGTCAGACGTGAAAATGATCTATTATTTAATTTATTTTCACTTTGTGATAAATCGATGTGAGAATTTAAAGCAGTATTGTGAATGTAATTTTTATAATTTTCAAGAAACTTTGAAATATTAGTATTGTTAAAGCATCTTCTCAACATATTGTAGCATACTATTCATTCTAATCTACTTTAAATACAAAGTGCGTTATTAGTGCGTTACTGAAAAAGATTACTAGTTAAAATGTTATTTGATTTTTGGTTATTTTAAAATAGTAATTTATTTCAAACCCTGAAAATGGCTCATCTTAATGTCTAAATTCTTCAAAACTTCCCATACAGGCTAAAAAAAAGAACGACTTGAAAAAAATGCAGATAATTTTCACTTTTCTCCGCCTCTCCACAGCGTGATCAATGAAAATTAATATTTTAGCTCATTTTTTTAAACTTGTTTAATAAACAAGTTATAAGCAAAACAAGACAGTGGTTGGATAAAGAATGTTATAACATCATTTTAAGAATAGTTTATTGGAAATAAGAGGTATGTACAAAACAACGTTAATGCTTTCTCACTTATCGAAGTTATTACCATAATTACTTAAATCTTCATTATTTATTTAATTGAAATATGCTTATCAAAGTAGTGCTTAAATTATAAAAAATACACATCATAAAATCGTGCGAGAGTTTATTTTTAATTACCTAATTTAAAAGCTGTAGTCTTCGTTTTGTGGGATTTCTATAAAAAAGTTAAGATTTATAAACCAAGTATTCAATGCGAATTTTTTCGAATTGAAAATGAAACTGAGAAAGCATAGGTTTGCATAGCGGCCACTTAGTCGATATTGTATGTACTCATAGCTATTGACAATGATTGGTTTGGAAATAACCAAACAATCTGACCACGCAAGTACAAGTATACTGAGTTAACAAAGGTAAGAGTACTTAATTTATTTAAAATAATTCTTATTTATATGATTTTCTATTATTACCCAAATAAAACACGGAAAAATATTACTTACGATTTTGAATTCGGGAATAGCTTCAACCTCAAGTACCAGGCTCTTGAATTCGTCGCTGAAGAGGTATTCAATAACTGCTTGGAGTTCTGGGTCATTCAGGTTATTGATAATAATATCCAGGATATCCTTAGTGGGAATGAGGTCCACGAAATCTTGCAAGTCGTCTGCGAGGGCTCTTTGGGTGGCTGGCACGGCAAGGGTGCCGCAGGAGATGCCGAGGATGGCGAGAATAAAGAGCGTTGTCTTCATGGTTGTGTGATTTGCTAAACCAAATTAGTCCCAACTTATTTTATTGTGAGGAAACGATGTAAATGAAACGATATTTATATACTCTGTTTATATAATAATCACCGAAATAATTTTTTGAAGTGTTTACTTAGATGTTATCTAAAAGTTTATCTTTTACAAATAAAAATGGATTTACTATAGTTGTAGTATTTAAAAAAATTAAATAACTAAAAGAATGTTATGTTATGTTGTGAAAATTTGTCCATAATTTATATCGATATTTTGATAATCATCATTATAATCAATATCGATATATCTATATTTTGATCACCATCATTATAATCAACATCGATATATCGATGTTTTGAACATTATCATTACAATCAACATCTATATTTTGATCATCATCATTATAATCAACATCGATATTTTGATCAACATTGATATTTTGATCATCATCATTATAATCAACATCACGTATTGCTCGTACATCGCGATGCCAAGAAAGACCTTCATATGGTCTTCATCGATCTTAAAAAGGCATTTGACAGGGTCCCTAGAAGCCTAATTTGGGCAGCACTTACGAGTAGAGCACATAGTGTACCAGAAAATTATGTACTTGCCATCCAGGACATGTATGATAACGTGACAACGCAAGTGAGGTGCACTTTGGGAACTTCACCAGAATTTCCTGTAAAGGTGGGGGTACATCAAGGATCGCTACTCAGTCCGTTACTGTTCATCTTAGTCATGGACTATTTAACTAACCAGGAAATGAACAGTTTCCCAAAGATCCTACTATTTGCAGACGATATCGTATTAATAAGTGAAAAACATGAAGACCAGCAAAATAGTCTGGAAAGGTGGAGAAGAATCTTGGAGGACAATGGATTGAGACTGAGCAGAAAGAAAACAGAGTATCTGTACCTACCATTTAAGAACACAAATGCTGTCACTCCCGTAATGCAAATGGATGGAGAAACATTACCAAATTGTGACTCCTTTAAGTATCTTGGGTCACTCATCCATAGCGATGGAGGATGTGCAGCAGATGTAACACATAGAATTAGTGTGGGATGGATGAAGTTTAGATCAATGACGGGAGTTCTATGTGATCCGAAAATGGCAGTAAAGTTTAAAGGAAAAGTATACCAAACGATTGTCAGACCCGCACTCCTCTATGTCTCCGAATGCTGAACGATGTATAACGCTTACTCTAGGCAACTTGAAACTGCTGAAATGCGCATGCTAAGATGGTCAACTGGTGTGTCCCTAAGATACAAAATAAAAAGCTCACGCATTCGTGGAAGCCTAGGTGTTACATACATCAACAGCAAGACGGAGGAGAGGCGATTGATAAGGTATGGACACGCTGGACGCAGAGCACCCGACCACATTGTGAACCAGGCAATCTCCATGGATCTTCCTCGAATAACAACCAGAGGAAGACTAAATAATTCATGAGTGGTGCAAAAAGATAACCTGATGCAGAGGCACGGCCTGAGGGACGTAGTCCGGGACAGAAGAGCATACGTCCTGAGGACGAGGAGAGCTGACCCCAACAGTCTTCGCAGACAATGAGTTGGGATGGAGCCAGGGAGAAGAAGAAGAAGTATTGCTTGTACGAGTTGGTAGATAAAACAGATCTCTATTTCTTCCTATCACATAATTTCTTCTTTCCCATAAATTTAACTTGAGAAAACTTTTAAACTTTCTTTTTTTGTTAAAATTATTTAGAATCATGGTGATAGAAAAAGGTGGTACTAAACTATATTTTATTGTAATAAAACTCATTTCTAAGTCTTTGCATACGAATTATAGAGGAGTTAACTTTATATTAAGTATAGTAATTTTCGGTATTAAAGGGATTGTGCTGTCTCGTGGATCTAGTGGGAATACGAAATGAAATGCTTGCGAGTAAGTCAGGGGCGTCGATCTTTGACTGATCTTTACATTTCACAAGTAGGAATTTCTTTACATTTCACAAGTAGGAAAATTTCTCAATTCATGTAGTATTCCTAGTAAATTAACGAATCTTAAAAAAATGTTTTGTACTCTTTCTTTGGTTTGTGCACAGGCGGCGTAATGAGGAGACCATATTGATGAGTCTAAGTTTAGGCGGCTTTATACTCGTACCAATGAGTAGACCATATTGATGAGTCTAAATCTAGGCGGCTACATACTCGTACCAATGATTAGACCATATTGATGAGTCGAAGTCGAGGCGGCTACATACTCGTACCAATGAGTAGACCATATTGATGAGTCTAAGTCTAGGCGGCTACATACTCGTACCAATGATTAGACTATATTGATGAGTCGAAGTCGAGGCGGCTACATACTCGTACCAATGAGTAGACCATATTGATGAGTCGAAGTCGAGGCGGCTACATACTCGTACCAATGATTAGACCATATTGATGAGTCGAAGTCGAGGTGGCTACATACTCGTACCAATGAGTAGACCATATTGATGAGTCTAAGTCTAGGCGGCTACATACTTGTACCAATGATTAGACCATATTGATGAGTCGAAGTCGAGGCGGCTACATACTCGTACCAATGAGCAACCATATTGATGAGTCGAAGTCTAGGCGGCTACATACTCGTACCAATGATTATACCATATTGATGAGTCGAAGTCGAGGCGGCTACATACTCGTACCAATGAGTAGACCATATTGATGAGTCTAAGTCTAGGCGGCTACATACTCGTACCAATGATTAGACCATATTGATGAGTCGAAGTCGAGGCGGCTACATACTCGTACCAATGAGAAGTATATATATTTTTTTCAAAAATATGTTGTAATAAAAATACATTTAAAGGGAAGTTCGTCAAACAACTTATTTAGTTGCACTTAAAGTACGCATACCTTGTTTAGGAATATTATCTAATATTTATTATTGTGGACCAATGTACTCGTTGATCAGATCATCCGATAAATATTGACACAATTCTAATTAATTTAATGATTGTGTTTTGAAAATAATCAGTCAATATTACGCCACAGTCATGTGAGTCACATTCTTAATTAATTAATATAATGATAGTTCTCCTTAAAATATTTAAATCCTTTATTTTCCAATCCAAATTAAAAATATTATTTGTTATTCATCTTATTATTTTAATCTCCTCGTTAAAGCAAAAATGTTTGATACATTCTTTATTTTCTATTTGTCCAACAAAGTCGTTCGGGTGTTATTTCAATGTTCATCACATTCAACTTTAGCTTTTAGTTTTAAAGGAAGAAGGGGTTGGTTCATCACTTACTCAAATTCAAAGCACGACTTTCTTCAGATTATATTGTTATATTGTTACAAACATGTTCTTATTTATTTCTTTCTTCAGATTATATTGTTATATTGTTGCAAACATGTTCTTATATATATATATATATATATATATATATATATATATATATATATATATATATTATATATATATATATATATATATATA